>PQVD01003067.1:23037-39224 GCA_003012265.1 Setaria equina
AAAAAAAAGAAAGGAAAAACACTTTGGACTTTACGGAACATAAATATTCAGCGATATTTTTAAAATCCACCACAACTCAAAGAAACATGGGGAAAATTAATTTTCCTTATGGGGATAAATAATTATAACAAGGAAACCCAAATCACAGGTCTCAAACCTAATTCACAAACGAGGATTTGATCTATTCTTCAAGGTGATAAACTTCCCGAGAAAATATCCTGAATAAAACGCAATTTAAATTTACTTCATACTGACTGCTAAAGCGACAACATTCAACTGTTATGGATAACTGTACATAACCGTAAATTAAAATAAAAAAAAAAAAAAAAAAAAAAAAAAAAAAAAAAAAAAAAATCATTAAAAACATAAAAATTAAATTCAAAAAATAAAAAAAACAAAAAAAAAAAAAAAAAAAAATAAAAAAAAAAAAAAAAAAAAAAAAAAAAAAAAAAAAAAAAAAAAAAAAAAAAAAAAAAAAAACAAAAAAACGCTCTTTGACGACTAAACTTCAAAAAAAAAAATCTCAAAAACTATAGTCAGTGCTGTTGAATTACCAACGGCATTGATTTCCAGCGCGCATTGTTCCGCAACACTACATATAGAGCAGGAGACAATTTGAACACGACTAGATAATTTTTAATTCTCCCATCAACTTTTGTTACCCCAGCATTAGAGTTAAAATAAGACTATGCTATGCCTACCCCGCGACGCTGCAATGCGTCTTGATTGCCACTATTCACCAGGTTGAGATGACGCATTGCCAGTAATAGAGGTTTGCAATAATGACAGTGGTTCATGACTTTCTAAAAGTTAATAATACCTTAAAACAGGAATAAGATAAAGAGAGTCCACATTTATACAAAATACAGATTAACCAAATGTTATATTTTTGTAATGGAGCAGTAAAGTATGGGCAAATTATAGCAATATTCATGAAATAACAGACCCAGAATGCTATGCTGCTAGTAAAAACTATTGCATAAAATGAACATAAAAACACATGCAGAGAGGCACGCGTAATGAGCTGACATAGCTAAAAGCAAATTAAAAATTCAGCACCAAAGGGGAGACACTCAAGTGAATGCGAACTGTCAGCCCCGTAGAAAGCCGTCGAATGCAAAGAGAGGCTTCTAATTGAAGATCCAGTATACATACACATGGAAGCGTCATCCGAAACACTTTACACACTTGGACCAAAAAATACGCAGGAATTAGATCTGAAGGCGGGTTTCGATAAACAATGATCAGTATAGTAAATAATAATATTAGATTGAAATTCAACTAAATAAAGGAGACGGAGGGATACATACTATATTTGTAAACAATTAGACTCATTATCTTCAAATCTTGGGCAAGTAATAAGTCTCAATACATCAATGAAGCACTCAAAATATCCCAGGAGCATCAAAAATTCAATTGGTGGTTTAAAAAAAACCACGCAGTAAATCATACTATGAGATAAAGAGAATTGTGCGGTAAGCAACAAGTAAACATTTCATGCATAAATAATGAGGAAATTGAACCGCAATAACACGTACAGCAGGACCACTAAATGCTAAGGGAAAATGAATGTACAGCAATGAAGTAAAATATACCGGGACTTAACTGTAACATACTCTTACGTAATCCGAGGAATTCCATAAAATATAAGATGAAAGGTCTTTATGCTCTTCCACAACCTGCAACAATCCATGACTACTCCCCTTATGACGAAATATTAAAATCTCAAAGATAATCAGGATGCAAGCTTGTAAACCAAACGACGCAGAATTAATATAAAAAAAAAAAACAGTTGAAGCAGTCCAACGCACGCTTTTAAAAAAAGGATCGAATTATGTGTTTCAGCTACGATAGGGAAGAATAATAGAACATTAATACCGCAAGAAAAAAAAAGAAAAACTCATCAATCATATGAAAACCTATAAATTCATGGAGAAATTTAGTGACAAGTCTAATGAAAGGGTTGAAGTTGATTTATGGAAAGATTAAAGTACAAAAAAGAGTGATGGGATAAAGCAGATATGAAACACCACTACAATTTCGTGAGTGAATTTGAATTCCTTCTATATTTGATTTGTGAAATTTTGATGTTTTTCAAAAAAAAAAAAGAAAAGGAAATAGGAGGGTTCGATTGCTGTTCAGAAATTGACAAAAGATAATAGAAGGTTCCTTGAAAGATCGATCCAATGAGTAAGCGACTCAAAAATACGGAAACATACGAAAAATATGCAATGATAATTCAGAGATTTAAACGAGCACTAGCCATAAGATAGAACAACAGATGACAAGCTTATGATTTGTAAATTTTGATGACATCCTCGATTTTCTTGCGACATATTGGGCATTCTCCATTCAAGTGCCATGTCTCTGTTGCACATTCGAAACACATCGACATATGGCCACAAGTGTAAATCACACAATTTACCTGGTATAGTGTTTTTACCAAAAAAAATTAGTAGCCTTATGCAAATTTCAAGCGCAGGAAACTATAGAAAATAATCACTTCCATCCAAAACTAACACTACTATTTTGCTCAAGTATGGTGAGATTTTCAGCATTTTTTTTTTCAAGTTATCTAGGTAAACATAAAACTTACTTTAGCGTTCATACAAATTCTACATTCATCGCCAATCTCACCTTCATCATCATCCGACCGCTGCTGATGACTTGTCGCCTGAGTAGGTGGAGGAGGTCGCGGTGAAGGATGCAAATGTGACCTTCCCGGCGTAAGCCGCACAGGAGATGTCCTTTAATGTGCACAAAAACTTTTAAGCCGTAGCTGCATCAAACTTTCCAGTAAATAATCACAAGCATAATTCTCGATTCAGAATTTGTACCTGAGTGGCACCGCAGGAGGTGGGAATTGTGGTCTGTGAGATATGTTCGATTCGCTACCATGAAGTCCATGGATATTGTCTAAATTTTCCAACAAATCAATAAAGTGTTCTCCACTCATGAATATCGGTCTTGAAGGCCTAATTGCAGCAGGCGTTGAAGTGGATACTCTCCTTTCCCCCTCTGAATAAAATTATATTTATTTTCATACAAAATAACTATTCTCCCTTACCTACTATTTCACAACAGCTCTTGAAGAACTTGATAAATAACGAATAAAAAATTTACGTGAAGAACACGGCAGATGTGAAAACACTCCGCTCAAACTGTCACCAGTTTCCGATTGAGTTCGTCTGGATAAAAGAGGAGAAGGGTCTTCAAGATTAGTACGCACGATATGTGTGTTCGCTGTTGCCCAAACGGATCTGAGAATCATATAATAAAAAGGAACTATGATACATAAATAAGTCACATTATCATGGCGATAAGTTCCCCTTTCGCTGATTTGGAATACTTCATTAGAATTCTCTAGAAATCTAAAACAATTCATAAATCCATCTAAACTTACAATTCATTGCCTGATCCTCCACTAGTTGTTCGTGTTTCAGGCGATAAATCAAGTAAACTGCGCGATGTTCTCGTTCCTGATGAGAGCGGCGATAAGCGCTGTGCTGCCAACTGAGAAGACGTTACTTTAACAGTTCCTATACAAAAACAGAAATTTCATGTTTGATACTAAAATCATCTTGAAGGCTCTGAGCAACAACTTCGCCGCGGGTCATCCCAAAATTGATACTAATGTGTATATTTTTAACCCAATTCGACAGTATTTTAAAGATTTCCACAGCCCGGTTTCCTAGCACTTTATTGGACCAAAATTACCTAGCACGCGTATTTTTTGAGTTGTACCATAAACATCGAAATAGGCCCACAATTTTACCGACGTATCCACATGAATGATGACACGAGGTGCGAGATTGTTCTTCGCAAAATAAACTTCGCCTAAAGAAGATTACAGCGAAACAGAAGACGTAAAATATTTTATTAAAAGGCCTTGAATAAACTGCAGAATACCTTTTTCAGTGATCCAGAATGACAGCTCATCACTGATTTTGGGTTGCGCAGCCACGTCTTTGATACCAACCCAATATTCCGGCCTTTCCAGAAGATCATCACTATCCACAGGAAGCGCTGAACCTTGCAAATTAACTGGATCACAACAAGTCAATCCAAAAGCCATACTACCAGTATAAGCTGACTCTATATCCAATATCTAAAAGCAAAATATGAAGACATAAAGTCCCGAAATATATAGGAAATTTGTTTCCAACCCAGCATTTCTTCCACAACCGTCTAGGAAAATTATTTGTTTAGAATGGAATTCAAATTAACTTTTTTACTAGCAACCTGAATCACGATTTTTTCATTGAGTGTAAGTGGTCTGGATGTGAAAACATAACCACAGGCATATTCACCAGCGTGTCTTTCAGCAACGGTATAAGCATGAGTCAGAGCAACATGCTTACCACGGACAGTATGGAATGTTAGCGTTGTGAACTGGACACCTTAAAAGATCGATATTTTAAGGAGTATGATGTGGTAAATTATTTCGGAGCGTTATAAATGTTACCAGCATGATATTTTGAAAGAGGTAAATTTGGCCGCGAATTAGAAGTATTTCTAGGATGTCGATGATGTGTTGTAGTACTGGTCGTTGCAATTTGTGTTTGTGGAACTGATGTTGTAGCAAGAGGACGATTGTTTGCACGATTCCTACTCCCTGCTGAACGTGTTGATCGAAACCTTACTTCATTTGGGTCTGCGAAAGTAATTAGTATTTAAGCACAAAGCAAAAAAAGCTGCATGAGAAAGTGAATATAACACATAGTTCTACTGGTAGTTAAGAAAATTAAACAAAAAAAAAAATTAGAGATCGGCATACATTCGGCGGGTAGCCAGTCTTAATTTTTCAGTGGAAATGCAATGGTAAGCACAACATACGTAATATTTACTAAACCAAAGAAAAACATGAAAAATCTATTGGTTGAGCTAAGTGAAGCAAATCGGAGTTCTTTATGGAAATAATCAGACAAAAAGACCTTACAAAACGGTTTAGAGAAGATTTCATATGGTAAGCAGTCTCAAAAAAAAAAAAAAATACCAATGAATTCAAGTGAAGAGCTATTCCCATATATATCAACAATAACCCATAATGGCGAAAACACATTGATTCCATTCAGGAACTGCCCTTTCAAAACACCATTTATACCGTAATAAAGCTCGCCTTCAGCGTTAACATAAAAATGCAAAATCGACCCAGCAACAGAGTAACGTTCAGGTAGCGCTTTTGCCCAGTATCCTTCTTTACTTGTTAAATCCGGACACGCAAATCTGAAAACAATTAAATATCACTGTAACGAACAATCAAAAAAGTGAAGTTATAAACCGTTAACGAAATCAAGGAAAAATTCTTGCTTTGGTAGTTCTATTCCACGGAAAGTTTCTGGATCAACATTTGTAACGCCAAAGCGCAGAACACCAGACCAATTCGAAACCACTTCAGCAAATCGAATACATACATTCTCGTCGATCTGTATTGGCCTATAAGCTTGTTGACTTCATTATTGTTGAAGGGAATCAAAAAATGCTGAGACTCTAAAATTTTTTTCACCTGTTTTAATCAAGCATAAATATGAAATCAAAAATACCACATATTCAAAAAATGACAAGATTTGCAAATTTCGAAGACTTTGCTTTTTATATACGTAAATAATACGGAGTCACGATGAATATATTTTTTGAATCGTTAAAGAAACTGCCTGCGAAATTTCAATGTACGAGAATTAAAAGTCAAATGTAAAGGAATCAAGTGCTGAGATAATATCAGCAACAAGCCAAGAGGTACATTTATCATGGTAAACAAGAAGGTTCCACTTATTTAAAATCTAAAAAAATTCAACAAATGAAAGTCCCATTAACAAATGCGCTTTTTAACCAATTCTACATTAAGTTATAACATCTAGACTTATATTTTATATAAATAACGCGATCGCCTCTGAAACACTTCATCTTTATAGCTATTCGAACACAATCACTCATCCATTAAACATCTTGCAATATTCTCTGAGTAAAAAATATGCACTTTCTGCAACGCACAATAAACCGCTTTCACTTCTCACTTTTGATTCAAAGTCTGATTAGTGTTTGCAATTCCACAGGTAGAGTTATTAATTTCGGAGTTCAAATGTTGCTTATTTCGCAGTATTTATTTCTGTAAGGTACTTTTCTGCTGCAAGTAAGTACAATACGATACTACTTTTCTTTCCCTAACCCAGATTCAGTTTATAGCACGAGGAGATTTCACAACCAGAATTTTGAAACTTTTTGTAGGATCTTAACTTAATAGTTGAGAAACGTTTTACCGACTACTGAAGGCAAGTCCTTTACAGAATGATTCTTTTCGTCTGGCCACCCGACCTCCTCGTAAAATTTGTATATTGGAACCATGTACATGATGAAAAGTGAGTTGAGGCAGAGGCCATTCCGATGTACCTTGATTTACCACCGTATTTTCATCGTAGTTCGCAATTTGCAACCCGTCGTCAGGAATTGATTCTGGAAAAAATAAAAAAATAAAAAATAGAAAAAACAAAGCTTGTTTTCGAACAATCACTTGGAAGAGAAATCTTAATTTTCCCTCGTCTTCAGTAGTCAGCAGTCATATTGTATCTTTGCAACATTACTAATATGCTGACTTTTTGGACATATTCCAATCTCACGAACGGTCAAAATCTCTTTCATTTCAGTGACTGCTTTTTCAAGAAAACTTTTTATTAAAGTGGTAAATTCGACAGAAGGCTAAATTTCTGAGTGGAATTCATCGTAAAAATTGAAAACTTTACTAAAACTTCCAATCTCATGGGGAGAAATTCTAAAACATCGATTTTCAAATTATCTACGACATCCGGCATCTTAATGTAACGCTTCTAACTACGGTTCATTTAGCAAGAGTTCTCGAGTTTATCCCTCGAACATCAAGAACCGCGTATCACTATGGAAATTATGAACTAGTACTAAGAGATCATATTGGCAACAAAACTGCAATGTCATACTGTTAATGGTCATAATGGTAAACTCGGCTTCTGTATTTGAAAAGTCTTTGAAGATGAGTAAAACTTCAGTAAATATCTTCTTCAGTTACACATACCAAAGTAACCGTCTACACTTTAGGCATTAATGACAACTAAGCATAGACTGTATTCAAAAACAGATTATTCCAGAAGCGAAATGTAAACCGGAAGATTATAAAAGCTTCTTGGAACGTGCTGTTTACACAACAGCTCTTATCTACAAAAACAAAAGATTACGAAAACACTTCTTACTGCAACTCTTCCACTTCTAACAAAATTCAATTGGTACGGATAAACACATACCGATAACTTAACAAATCTTTTACGAAAATAATAAATATGAAAGGAAATAAAAATATCTCCTACTGTTGCATGAGTAGTGGTGATCAGATTACTCAATACCAGTGATTTACTTCCTTCACTAGGGACTTTCTCGCTGTCTCCACAAGGAATTAAGTTTCCCACCTTACTGCACCGACTAAAACTTAGGCTTCCTTGCATACTGCAGAAAAAGTCCTAACAATATCAAATTTCAAACCGAACGAGAACATGTATCCCTAAAACAATAAAGTGTAAGTTCTAATTGGTGAGCTGCACAAGACACACCTTTGAATTTGTTTCGAATGTCAGCACTCTTTTTGAAAAGTCTTTTCAAAGTTCCATAATCTCCAAATTCATTACATTCACTGGGAGTCGAATCGCCTAATGATTCTGATACAACGACAGATAGCCCAGCACTAGATATCGTATCACTGGATGCATTTTTAAGCAAACCGTCTTGATCAGACGTCATCTGTGTTCCGAAAAAAAAAAATCTGTAGCTAGCTGTTTGAGACAGCAAAAAATAACTCGCGCGAGTAAACAATTACAAGAAAACAAACTATGAAGGGTCATCATGATTTCAAACAAATCAACAGCAACCATTTCACCCTTAGCAAGAGGAATCTCAAAAGTTTTGTTTCATCGTCCACTAACGAACCTTACATCTGTCAATGCTACTGCTCCTTAAAACAAATTTGACTTTTCAAGTTGTTTGTCATAAGTTTTTTGCGAATTTCTCCAAAAAATGTCGCCGACCATTTATAAAATCTTTTTACTGCTCAAACTCCGAGTTGAAACTGTCAATTACAACAGTAATCTTTATTTCATAATGTTTATACTTGTTTCCATCTCTATTTCAAATTTCTTCAATTACTCAATAAATGTAATTTTTCATTTTGTACCATAAAACAAAAAAAAGTAAGGCACAACCAAGATCAGGATGAGTAAGCACTGTAACAAAAAAAAAAAAAAACCGAAAGAAATACTGCTTGTTTTGTACATTCGTACCGCAATGAGAGAACCAAACATCGTTGAAAAAGGAATCAAAATACTCATCCTTTGAACTAAACAGAACTTTTTCCCCCTACTGCACTCGTACTATTCCGGAATCTAACTTTAAGGAAATATAGAAATGAACCAAATTTACGAGAAATGTAATGAGAAGCATTGAAATACTCAAAGAAAATGGTTTAATTGTGCTATTTTCCCCACACCTAGATTAATGCTATCCTCTGTTAGCTAAGTAATATACTTTAACACAGGTCTTAAACATTTTTAAGATAAAAAGCACTAGCTGAATTAGAAGGTGAGAGCAAAGTCGGTACTCATACCATATGGAGTCTTCAATACTAAGTAAATAAAGAGAACTTTTAATCAATTCCAGGAAAGAATTTCTGCAAAGTCGGGAAAGCGATAACATGATTTCTTCTGATGGAAAATTCATTTTTCTTCACTGATAAGTCCATTTCCTGAGAAGTACATATGTACCTCCGCAATAAACACATTATGAGACCGTGTTTCACCACAAGAAAATCTTGCGATATACTTAAAAATTTTCAGCAACTAGGTATTTTTCAGAGTTATCAAATGCTTATGGAAAGGAAAACTAAACATCAGCTCGAAATCAATATCTTGAAGAATCCCTAATAACAGTAGAAAAGCAATAGTGGAGGCTTACGAAATAAACTTTGGATCCGATGATGTGATAAACTTGTAGTTAGTAATCAAAATAAGGATAACTCTTTCCAAAGCTTTTAAAAATGTTACTGTCCATGATTGGATTATGTCAGTTTAAATAAATGTGCATCTACAAAGTGATGCAATGGACCAGTAAAGTTCGGTACAATGGATGAATAAGTAGCCCTAACATATAATAAGCAGCACATAAAGAGAACGAGAAAAACAAATAAAAGATTTAGTTTAAAAAAAAAAAAAAAAACATTGATTTCAATAGGAAGACCCATCAACTAGTTCTCAGTTCATGTGTTTTGAATAGCAAGAAAAGTTTCCTCAGGGAGAGTACATTTCCCGCAATGAGGAGAAGAAAAGGTGAGAGAAGAGGTCCATAAGGCTCTTCCCATTTGTTATATCAGCTTAACGCCCAGAACCACTCCTATTACTCATTTGTCATCTCAGCTTGACGCCCACAACCACTCCTATTACTCTATCTTCTCACCAGGCTCACTCTGCTTGATAACGATAACGATAACAGACAGAGTGGATGAGAATGACAATAGGGTTGTGCAACAGACATTTACACAAATATATCCCTCTTATGAACTGTACAACAAAGGGGCACTCTTTCCAGCTTTCTTTACTATTAACAGCTATATCCAATCTAAAAATTCAAGGTGTTTAACAGGTATTTCCTAGCTAAACTCCTCATATAGACCAATCAAAAAGGCTTGGAACTCAACGAGATATTTATTAGAGATGTGCAAAACAATGAGTAGATATGTCTTCTAGAAAATATACATATTTCCACAAACAAGAAACTAGGTTGGAAGCCTTCTTAACTTTCACAATGAAAAATGAAAGTTGTTTCAGACCCATACTGCCCCTAATGCTACTGCTTTAATTCGTGTTGCTTACGTTGGAGGTTGTTTCTACAAAGCAAAACCCATACTTATAAAAGTCTAAGAAGTCTCTCTAAAGTCACAATTATTTTTGAAGAATTTCAAAAAAGATTCATCCCAGCTCTTCCCTCTTCATCGTTAATTTGAAAATGAAAGAAATAAATCTCCACATATACGAGATTAACCTTATTAAACTACCAATGATTTGAATGCAGACAACAAATCAAAAATGCTTCTACTGACTTTTCCTGTCCGAAAAAGAATGGAAAATATAGCTTCCAGTCTAACTCAAATTTACTATGAATATAATATTAATGACTTGGCTTTTGTTGATTGCTGAAAATACACTAGCTTCACCCCTTCTGCTGTTCGGGAGCTACTACCTTTAACCACAAAAGAAAAACTGCTCATTCAATTCGTCAAAAAATAAGAACATGGAACACTGTTCTTCTGCCTTCTGTAATACACAAAAATGAAAACAAATTATCTAGCATCCTTCAACACTGTAGCGAAGAAATGTTTCAAGAAATAAGACAAGAAATGTAAAAAAAAAAATCAAGGAAAAAAGATTTGAGCAGATACAGAGGAATGACTTAAAACAATTCAAACTCAAATAACAAAATACAAAGTTAAAGACAACTGTTAAACTTGTAAAAAAGGCATGCATTACTCTCAAGCAGTCTTTATTTCTACGAAAAAACCATTTACAATTTATGCTTCACATAACTGACCTCATATAATGCTTATAATAGATTCTGAAACATGAATAAAAGTAAATAGAACGATAGTTACTTTTCGACAGTGATTTCTAAGTATAAAAGGGAACCGATAGAAATGAAAGGTTGTATGTTGCATTGGAGAACACAGTTACTTTTTCTTCTGTCATGAAATTTCTGCAGAGAAGGAAAAAAGCTATTACCTAAGCTAAGCAGTAAATAGACTACATCATATCTCACAGATTCTGCGTGCAGAAAATGTTAATATTTATTACAGTTTAATTAGACAACTGAAAATAAGACAAATCTAGGAAGCATAAAAATGAAAACTAAAACTAACCTCCTCTCAAATTGTTCCCCATGCAATCGCTTTCACTCGGCGATCAATGGATCCTATGCCTGAAAAAATCGTTGGATGAAAGGAAAAAAAACACAGGAAAATAATTTATCGGTTTTTGAGATTTGGCATAAACTCCATATGACGGTACGGAAAACATGATGTTCCATAAAAATTATTGCCTCTTCTGTACTATAGATAACAGGCATTATAAAATAACGCTGTAAGTTAACAGAATATAGGAAATAGAATAGCTGGGAAAGTTTAATTCCTTGTATAGATCCAACCTTCTGTAAAATATTTTTTTGTTTCGTGGCTTCTCTGTGTAGATGTGAAAGGGGTAATTTTCATTACCCCAGGGTTTCTGCAACAATGTACATCAATCTGCAGTAACGCTCCTGTATGAGTTTTCATTTTATAAACTGCAGCCAACCTCAACAATGGACTTCAAATGTTCTAATAAAAGCCCAAATCCAAACAACTCGTTCAGGACCTTCTAACTCGCTACTTTAGACTCACGCAACAACAATGTATCTGATAGTCATTGCCAAGGAAAAAGTGAGAAAATTTGATTTCAATAGTAAATAACGCGAAAAAAGCAAATTTACGTCTAGCACACTCAGTTCACGTACTGTATGCCGGTAGAATTTTGCATCCTCCGGCAGCTTGTCTCTTCAATTCCAGCCACTGGGAATGACCCTAACGCCAAAGGCCACCGGCAAAATGACGAGGTACTAAAGCTTTTGCTGTTAAAATACTTTTCTCCTGACCTGTTAACAATACATAGACTTTTACCAAAAGAAAAGTAACGGAAGTACAAATTCAACGAAAATATAGAATGGTGTTCTAAGATTTCCCGACTTTTCTGTTCAGTTCATTGCCGCTGCGCTTCTCATTATCAGTGGGAAAGGGCTCGTAAAAAAAACGAATAGTTTAGCACTCGAAGGCGATAAATAGTACTTCGACAAGCAATCAGACAGAGATCTATCCTGAACCCTAACCCTATCTATATCTTTCCCTACCAGTTCATATCCCCAACAATCTGCGGAACCCCCCTCAGCGACGCACCGGACGGACGTTCGCAGGCCTCAGTAATAAACCTGCTGCCGAACACCGCGTCCACTATAGGGCCATAGTGAAAATGCCATCCCCAACACTCTTTTATCTTAAGGTAGCAATTTTCTCATATACCAGGGATATGAAGGAGTGTGTGGGTCGATGTACTGAAGTTATGAGAAGTGCCTTACCATCATTTCGCTGACTTATCTCTACAATCAGATAATGAAGTTTTTTTACTTTCCCACCTGTAATTATATCCCAAAAATCAGGCTCAACTTCATGATGCATTTTATTAGAAAGCTGTTTAACAAACAATTTAATATTTGAATTTTAAGTGATAAACTAATCATCAGTATGTGTCACACTTAGCACCTATTTCTCTCTTTCCTTGTACTCTTCTGCTCGACGTACTGCTAGAAGTCTACAAAGGCATTCTAAAAAATGATACAAAATCCATTTAAATTTAAGAAACAATCGAAACCACTATCAGTGATAGACGCTATATTTTTTGTGGTGGATATTTATAGCTGATTCTTTGTACAGCAGGCTACTGTTCACACATCCCTCATTCTTTGACATATTGCTTACTATTAAATTCATTAGTGTATGCAGGAGATTACGGCCGTAATTTCCAGCTTCATTTTGTACAACTTTGCTGCTTTTTTGATATCAGTAAGCATGTGATTTTCAAATAGATTCCAATTCCTATTACTCACTAACAGTGTTTTTTTCTTACCTTCATTATCTGACAGTAAGTTTTAAATTCCGGTCGTCTGATATCTAGCTAATGGATTATGGTTACGATACTCAATTTCTAGGGTGAAATTTACTGTTAATTAAGGAACAGTAGCGGCAATTGAATAAAGAGAGTCATGTGTTATTTGTGTATGGCATGTCCATCTCGATCAATATGTGCTGTGAGTGGGTGTGCATGCGTAAGCATGTAGGAAGATAGGGACACTCTTGACGACTTGATACTCTTCGCGTTTGGACGGCCGGCTAGTGAATACATGGTACAAGTCTGGGTTAGGCCTTCCAAGTAAGATAACACTGGCCAGATGCCTAAAACCCAAGGATTCAAGTAGGCCTATTTCCTTCCTTTCTTGTTTCCTTCTTCGAACAGGCTCTAACTCGAAGATTATATCGCACTGCTCAGGAAAAGAAATTGACCAAAGCAGGGCTACTGTGTTATCTTGTAAGCATCTAACCAGTGATTTGCATCATGCACACATTTGTATTCATTTTTCATTTCTTTTTATTTTTCACCTTTCCCCCTAGGTTGTCGAAGTATTTCGCATCGTCCTGCATAATATATAAATGCTTTACGGAAGTTTCTAAAATGTTGGGTAACAAGCAGATTCAAAGGTAAGAATAACACATAAATGAAATATATCAGTGGGACATCCACGGAAAACAAACAGTACTATTAGAAGGCTCACTGATTTAGGTGTGTAATTAAGGATTTGGGTGAAAGCAGGTCAAGATATTGTAAAGATGGGTGTAGTGAACGCTTTATGGCAACGTTTTACTTCCCAAGCAGTGCTGATCAGAATAATAAGGTAGTCAGTAATTTATTATGGCTATTGCTGATGCTAAGGATAAATTCTGTGCAGGTTGGCCTTTTATCCGAAATTTTTATTTCTTGTACTTTGTGCTGTCTGTTCCGTTTTTACGAAGACCACTGCTATGTATTCATTTTACCGGGACTTATCTCGTGAAAATCGTGTTATTACCTCTAACCTTCGTTACCAGATGTTGTGCGAATCATACAGATGAAGCATGAGCCTTCCAAATGCAGCGGATTTTTGAGAAATCTAATGATTTCAAGTTATTCGTTACATTCAGTGTTGGTGTTATTTCATATTTCGTATAGCGTTGTGGCATAGAACATTTAAATAGAAAGGAACTTTGATTGAACATAATAGAAATGTAAAAAATTCGCGTAATGAATGCTAAAGAATTAAAAAAATCTCATTACATTATTGGTAACAATAAATTTCAGCGCTGTGCCCAAAATTATACCAAGTTTGTTAAGATGGATCACTGATATTGATATTGGTTATTTTGTTTGGCTTCACTAGACATTTCAGTAGATTAGAAAAACATGACTGTATATTTTCATCCCAAAGTTTTCATGTAAATAACCAAATTTTCATATATATTGCGAGTTGCAAAAAGGATCCCCGTTTGGAATTCACAGAAATTGCAAGGTTAAGTATATGTTTGGCAAGCATTTCTTATTAATCCAGAAACTAAGTTTCACCTTCTTTGTGTTACGGTCATATTTACAAGTTATGAATGATTTGTTATAATGATTGGCTGGCTTAACATTTGTAAGGAAATTTTGTTTTGTGGCAAGAATGAGTGAAAGGTTACAATCCAGTTGGGATTACTTCGGATGTGTTCTTAAATTCGGAGCCACAACGTAATAATTTATGCAGTTTTCAAAATTAAGGAAATTTCTTTTATTGTGATCTTGTAACTCGTGTTTAGGCAGGAAAGTGCAGTACATCTTCAGTGTAGTGATGGCAAGTGCAGCAGAAAACAATTTCAGGTTTTTTTTTTTTTTTGGAATTATCGGTCGGTTGCTAATGTCAAAACTCTGATTTAGATATTTGAGTACCTTAGAGTTCGTAAACATTTCATGTGTTTTTATCAAAACTACATGTTATTTTCGGTACCAAATTCATTTGATTTTTAGAGGTATGAAGCAGATTTTATCAGAATTAGCTCCGGATACGGATGCAAATACTATATTTGAGTTGAAGGAACGGGCACATATGTTTTGTGCTAGGTTTCTTGGTGGCGCTTGGAAGATTGTTACTGTTGAAGAACTTCAGCTGGAACGGTTGAGGTATTTTTTGTTTAAGATTGCCGTTACTGAATTAACTCATCTTGATCCTCATAGTGTCTCATGTTTTACTTGACTAGAAACAAGAATATGTAATATAAAATATGTTTGTGCAGGAAACTTCAACGTAATTAAAAGATATTGCAGAGGTGGCATGAGTAATATGCTGTTTTTATGTCGTCTTCCGGATGCATGCCTACCTCTTGCTAATGAGCCAGACAAAGTGCTTTTACGAATTTATTTTAATCCAGAAACCGAAAGCCATTTGGTCGCAGAATCTGTTATTTTCACTTTACTATCAGAACGCCATCTCGGTCCGAAATTATATGGAGTATTTAGCGGTGGACGGCTGGAAGAGTATATTCCGGTATTCAAATTTTGACACCAGCAGTTTTAAGTTATTGCGGTTCTGTTTGTTTTTTTCGTGTTCAATATTTGATATTACAGTCCCGACCACTTTCGTGGAAAGAGCTTGCCCTTCCGGAAATGTCCAGTAAAATAGCTCAACGATTAGTTCGCATACATCAGCTGGAGGTGCCTATTTGGAAAGAACCTGATTATGTGTGCGATGCACTCAGCAGGTGAAATTATATTTCTGTGAAGTTTTTGAACACGATTTATTCCAAGTTACTCTGGTGGCAATTTGCATACCGGTTTTAGGTGGCTGAAACAGCTTATTCGGACACCAAGTGGTTCACGAGAATTTGTGATTCCTAGATGTTATTCAGCTTTTGTTCCTCGAACGATCACCTGTGCTGATATTGCGAAAGAACTCGACTTTTTGAAGTAAAATTTTTTTGGTATGCTTTATTGGCTACCCTCAGAATAGTTTGTATTTCCTACTTTAGACTTTGGGATATCAATAAAAACTCAAGACATTATAAAGCGGACTATTAAATATGAATTCAGCTTGCAGGAAATGCGTCAGCAAAAGTAAAAGTATCGTCACATTTTGCCACAATGATCTGCAGGAAGGTAATATTAATTGTAAAGGGACTGATTGGAAGGTGATTTCCCGATTTATTTTAGTTGTGTCTTTGAAGTTATTTTTACTGATGGATGTATAATCTTGGATAGTCCTACTAAAACTAGATATTTCTGGGTTCTGTGGTACCTAAGTTCAACTTTTTTATAGGCAATATCTTGCTTCCGCAATCAAGTTCTGGTAATATTCTCATTCCATCGACAGTGCAGCGGGGTTCTTCATCAGCAGCAAATACGTCACGTCTTGTAATCATCGATTTTGAATATGCAAGCTACAATCACCGGTATGTTACATTTGGCAGGTACTTAACTTCATTTTGTATAGGAGAAAGATGTACCAATTATTTACTTTACAAGATATTATTTTTTTTCTTTTTT
>PQVD01003067.1:39259-53194 GCA_003012265.1 Setaria equina
TTTTTTCTTTTCTTTTTTTGGACAAAATCATATTCATCTAGGAGTTAAAGTTTTTATAATTGCCTCTGAAAACTAAAATTTTTTATCCATAGCCTTGTCACTGTCTAAGCGGAAAATCGCGTTGTAATTTCATCGTCTGACTAGAAGTATTTGTTTTGGACTTTACGTCAAATTACTGGACTTTACAAAACTCCATAGCTAACTTTGTTTATATCAAAAAAGTTGATAGTAACTTACAAATCATTCTTTTCGGCTGTCTAATGATTCTGGCAGCATGATAAATACTTCCCACAATATTTACCACACAATAATTTGTTTGGTTTTGGTTATCGATATGTATATTTGTGCCTCACCTTGCAGAGGATTTGACTTCGCAAACCATTTCATAGAGTATTCAATCAATTACGATGTCGACAAAGCTCCTTTTTACGAAATTGATGAGCACAACTTTCCAAACGATGAACTGCAATACGATTTTTTCCTTTCTTATTTGAATGAACTTGAGCCGCTCTCTTCGATTACTGAATGCAATAAAAAAGCAAGAGCTATGATTGAGGTTATTTTATGACCTTGAATGCTAGAAGCTTAAATATTTTGCTGGAACACTTTGTATTTTGGAGTTTTAAAACCATTCTTGTAGATGTTTTGGTTTTTATTTTCTCTCATGTTAAACAAAAAATGAATATTTCCTATAAATCTTACTAGCTTCCGGAAACTACCAATCTCCACAAAATTTGAGATGCAGAAACATTTAACCTGTTACCTTACTGCATGATATCTAATCAACTTTTTTGTAGGAAACGAGACCGTTTGTCCCAGTTTCACACTTTTTTTGGGGTGTTTGGGGTCTCTTGCAAGTTGAAGTGTCGCCTGTTGATTTTGGTTTCGCTGTATGTTTTTTTTATATATCATATACCATAAAATTTGCGAATTTTCATATCGAAGTAGCAGTGATGTACATTTTACAGTTTTCCTTACATCTTTAGTTTGTCTTCAAAAAGTTTCAGGAGTATGGTCGTGATCGATTAGGTTTGTATTATAAAAATAAGCATCTACTTCGACAGCTTCTGGAAGATTCAAGCTAAGACTCGAAGGTGGTCGAATCAAGATTTGATCACACATTGAATCCCGTTAATTCATTGTTTTTATGATCTTCGACAAATCTGAAATTTTTCCAATGTGTTTAGCCCGCAAGTGTATATGCACTATACTGTTCCAAACATCAGACAGTGTTGATCAGGATAACAAGGTTATCATTAATTCATTATGACTATTTTTGATGCCAAGAATAAATTTTGTACAGGTTGGCCTTTTACCCGAGAGTTCGGTTTGTATTTTGAAATTTGAGTGGTGATTTAATTTTCACTTTCTCGAATAACTTATGTTCGATGTTGTTTATCTATGAGGAGTTTAAAACTCGTTTAGATTCAAGTTTATTACAAAGTTTAGATTCAGGGATTCTGTCAAACTGTCCATTTTATATTACATCCCAGGTTATTGCGTGCCATTTTTAAGTGAGAAATGAAGAAATTTATGTTGAATTAGTAATAATAGAAAAAATGTACTTGTAACAGTTCAAGCAAAGAAAGATATTGATAAATAAAATTTCGAAAAAATGGGCAGAAAAAAACCAGCGGACATTGTAGAGTCTTGTGCTTTATTAAGCCGCGAAGGTAGTATTGCTGTAAGTAATGGGGTCAGGGCGTCTCATTTTTTCACATTGTAATCTATTTTATTTTCTTGCTGCGAAATATTTGAAATGCCGTTGTTCCATTGACATGTTCGTGTTCAAACGTTAAGAAATCGGTGTTTCGATTCTCGTAGGAGTCAAGAAAGCGTGGAGTCGTACTTTCACAAAATTGAGACCACTTGATTTTACACTGCGGAACTTCAGCTCAAAGCATTTTTGAAAGCGAGGCATTGTAGATCAAAATTTTTCTGCAGTTGAAGTAATCGATTTCAATTTTTGTATAGGAACTGACTCGACTATCTTTGTTCAGTTAGCGCTAAGGTTACTTTTTCGATTTATTTTTCAAAGCCTTGCTGATGAAGAAAACTAGTATAGGTTATTCTCTCATTTCCATTAGACCTCCATTTCTTTTTATTTCGTGTATTCTTAATTTTCTTGTCCGGAGGATCAAACGAAGTTTATTTTGTTACAAAAGATGATATAAACAAGCAAATTTTTAATGAATATATGTTGTCTGGACAAATTCATTTAATGAATTATCTAGAAACTGAATTTAAAATAGCACTAGTAGAGTTCGGTAGGAATGAAGAAACAATATTGGAACTACCTAATAATATTGATAAGTATCGACCTTAATATCAACATTTAAACTCACAAAGCTGAAAAGAACTCTTGCAACTTACGCGCATCACTGCAAACATTGAATACTTCATGAAATATTACAAATGTCCTGGGTTGATTGTAGTGTTACAATTCTTGTTACATGAATGGATCGTTATGATCGGTACTGGTATTCGAAGCGGCTCTGTTTCTATCAAGCACCATCCATTGCGTTATCTTCATTATGGCGGTTTTCGTCCCAACCATCGTCGCTGACAACTACCATAGCATAAGCTACAACTACACTACACGAATAAGAAATTCCGGGATATTGAACAAAATGGATTCACGCTTCTGGAGAATGAAACTGTTGAATATGGTCTTCGACGGTAATGGTTTTCATGAATCATGGTGAGTAAGATGCTTCAGTCATCTCCCCATTGTGAATCAACACACTCTAACACTTTGTTAAAAATACTGTTAAAAAAAAAAAAAACCTTGAATGTTAAGAAATCTCTATACCTCGAATATTTCACATCTAAAGCTGAAAATTAGTGCAAATATGGTACCAAGAGACAATCGGACGCTTCAGAAGAGCGTTGGATGTTGTTCCATCCGCAATTTCAACAGAATAATTTACATATGTACACCAGTGAACAACCCATTTTGGATAAGAGGTTACCCATTCATACCTGAAGAATATGCCATTTGTTTTATGGCTGTGTAATTCGACAAAAATTTTTTATGCTTATAGTATTATTAAATGATCTCGAATAATTGTAGTTCTGAATACAGTGCTGTTGTCGAACTTTATTCCACAATTCACAACCAATTCTGAGTTTATCTTTTCAGTTGCTTTCTTCACTAGTGTGGAAAGATACTTGCTGGATTTGATAAGATTGGAAGCTGTCTTATCTTGTGGGAAGATGTGTTTGTCACGGTCGAAATTAATATCTTTAAGAAAAAGTTACATTAAAGAAAATGACCTTTGCGAAATTATCAAAAAATGCAATATAAGTTATGAACCTGAACATTTCTTATTAGCACGAATGGTCAAAACATTAAAATCAAAACAGCACTAACTTTTAAATTTTAAACAAAATGAAGAAGGCAGAGTTTAAATTAAAATCACAAGGATAAGCATAGTATTGGATTGCGCTACTCAGAACGCGCATTAACATACGACAGTTATTACTCCCTTATCCTCATTATTATCACTGAGTAAGCTATTGAGACAGTCTTACTGCACTGCTTCATATGACTTGAATTCTGTAATTTTGGACGGTTTATTATACTAAACGAACACAGTACGATTTCTAGACTTTTTCAGTATGAAACTCTAAATCAGAAATGAAAACGTGGAAGTGCTTGACTGGTTTGAGTTGATTATCTCGTGGGTATGGGAATTTCTCTGTTTAATGATATGGAGAAAGTGATCGAGGAGAAAGCCTAAACAAGTAAGATTTTGAACTCTGCACTGAATATAACAGAGATATTCGTAATTTATTTTACAACTAAAAAATGAAATGAATTATTTCATTTGTACCTAGATAAATGTAGTAGACCAATTTAGCGTGAACGTTTTAGGTGAATGTTATTAACACACTTCACGAAACCGAATTTTAAACCAGTGATGACAGAGAAATTACCACATATTTATAAAGCAGACTGTGTTGCGATACAACTGCTGCAAAAATTGGGTGTAAACCAAGAAAATTCGGTAAAAATGGAGGAAAAGTCAGGAACACTTTTCGTATGCATATAATAACAACATACAAGCTATGAATCAATAATATGAAAACGAATCAGCAGTGCTGTTAAATCACTCAAAAACATGAATAGAACAAAGCAACAGCAGTTAACTTCGGTTACTCCATCTTTCTTTTGCCTTTTGCTTTTTTAAGCGTTCTGAAGAACAAGCAAACCTGTTAGCCATCCCTCTCCATTTTGCTTTGTCTCGATGAGGTCACATCATTTGATCGGTAATACTTTTAAAAAATTTACATGTACTGTTAGTGACTAGTTGATGCCACTTCCAGCTTTCTTTATTGTTTACTGAAGCAAATTTTCCATCAGTTTTTTAATCGCTGGGATTGCATCGGGACCTCCACTTTGTAAAAGCGCCAAAGCCGCCAGTGCACTTTGCTGAAATAATGATTCCATTGTAATGAATTACTTCATGTATGTATAGTTTCAAAGGGGCTTGCACTATTATCTAAGAACTCATATGACATAACAAACAGATTTGCTGAGAAATATCCTCAATTGACGCCATTATGCCCATCGTTGGAATAACTAGGAAAAAACTTGTGCACTTCCAGAAGCATTTTTCAGTCCATCACTTAGAACTTGATTACCTGGTAGCCAATTAAAATCTCTTCAAATATTTCAATTTGGTGTCTGAGTTCTTCTTTTTCATGTTCAAATTGTCGTAGTGTTGTGTCCAGTCCCGTTAACTGAATATCCAAACGATCAGTTCCCGTTTCATGGCACAAAATTTTCATTTCAGGGGACTGATTTCTCGTTTCCGCTACACCACATTTGGCTTTTAGCACCTTCAAGCAAAACAAAAACTTCCTTTGTTAAAAATCAATCAGAAGATGAGCACAGCGGCGTTTAAATTTAGGAAACCTCTCAAAAAAATTCAGCTGTGCTTGATGATATGAAAATTCTAACCGTAGAATCATTTGCACTGATGGGTCTTGTAACCTAAACAGTGAGTAGTATAATCATGTTTAATTCTTGGATTTTAACTGAATTTTCTATTCAGTACTAAAAATTGTTCATCCATCAAGCCAACAATGAGCAAAAAGTCAATGGTCAGAGTAAAAAAGTGCACATTCAAGATGTGCTGCCCAAAAGTATTTCTCAATTAAATCCCATTATATATCTAATGTTCATAACAAGAAAACATCAATCGGAAGATTTCGGTGTTTCTCCTTCTGAAAACTACATCTCTCAACACCTGATAGTATAAAAAAACTACGGAATAAGATTAAGTAAACGATTTATCAAAAACTACCGTGCAATCGCAGCTCTTAATAGGACTGGTAGAAGCATCAACGAGTGTAGCGCCATTCGGCGTGGTCCTGCTCACTGTTGTCACTGATGCAGAAAGGCCACCACTATTTAGTGACTTGCCATACTCATCTGTTTTGGAATAGGTGTCTACGATGTTCTGCTTTCGTGGCAGTGAAGCAAAACCCTATAAATTTTGATTCTTTATGTTACATACATTTCGTCATTTGACCAAATCTTCTAGCTCTTCGTATTCGAAGATGGGCTAGGATATGTTTCTACATCAAGCGGCTCAGCTTCAAAAAAGAAAAAAATTTTTACTAGCACTGTGCCCAGAAAATAAAAAGGAGAAAAAACTGGGCTAATAAAAAGATTTTTCGTTGTCAAGACCTTTGGGAAGCGGTAGAACTAGACTTCGCCTTGTTTCATTTAGCATCTTTTTCACTCTGTTTGGAAATACGGATCCTCAAAATAGCTCTCATTTATTGAAAAAATTCGAAAAATTTTCACTTCATCATCTTCATCATCTGCACCGACAAATGCTAATGATGCCCTTAGCTGCTGCGGATTGCTGGCTTTCCGTTTGTTCCGATGATTTCTTGTGACACTTAAGCCTTTCTTTTCAAGTAAATCATCTAATGAGCTTCCATTTACCAATCGTTTACACTCCTGGAATTTTATAAAATGAAAAGTACGGCAAGCAAAAAACCGCTGAGGTAACCATTTAAGCTAGGTCAAGCGTATAAGAGGATTTAAACTACCAAATATGATGCTTCAAGTTCTATAAGCTTAATAATCTAGTTTCGAATGATAGAATGACTCCAGTACAGACACATCAAACAAGCACCTGTGTCTGTAGAGGATATCAGTGATCAGTAAAGCCAAATAAATATGCATATATATTATTAGTCGCAAGGATCAGATTGAAAACAATAGAAAACTATATAATTATGTTTGATGGAATCTGTACTTCTGGTCATCTGATCCTTTCCTTTATGAATACGACAAATTCAAGAACTATTTCAAAGAAATGGAGATGCTACCGATAGCTTTAATTTTTTTTTTTGTATACTGAAGGGTAAGAAGAAAAAGGGTACCTGTGACGAAGTGGAATTTGGTGTTTTACTTGGAGATGCAAGAGAGGTGCTTTTAATAGCACAGATATCAATGGCATTTGAAATTTGTTCATCCTCCTTCGATTCCGTCTTCAGAGCTCCATTTGTTGTTATTGTCTCTTCTTTTTGCAAATTTATACCTTCTATATTGCTCGTCACTAGAATTTGAAAAATTTTCGGTGTAGAAAATAAAGAATTTTTGTCTAACTGGCACTCGACCACTGACCACTGAATAACCCATCCAGCGAAAAATGACACAACTTGAAGGGCAAATACAACTTAGTTTACATTTCAACCAAGCACTACTAGTAAAAAAAGACCTGTCAACAAATTGGTGGAACTGAAAGGCGCTGCAGCAAAAGCATTATTTGCCAACCATGCCGTCAGCCAACTATTTTGAGCATTAGTTTCCGTATTCATTTGTGTCAACAAAGTATCTGGCTGCAAAGATGTCATTACGTACTTCAAAAAAAATTCAGGGATATGAAGTTTTAATAAAGACATTGCATAATGAATTTCTTTTCACTGTTTAACGCCAGATAAATCTACTCTTAAGCGTCCAGTATTCAGGAAATACTGACACTCTCATCAGTTACAATGGAACTGTTAAAACATTTTCCAGGAGACCCGTTACCACTGCACTTCAGTAGATGAAAACTCGTTTAGTCCTTATAATGTTTGAAAGTTAATGCTTCGTTGAAATCATGGGAGGAATCGTAAATGATAACCTTGGCTGTAAATCGAAATAAATTATCAGTATTATTGAGCGTTGCCGGGAATATAGATCCGTCCAATAAACCATTACCATTGCCAAATAACGAACTTTTAACATGTGTTTGTTCGCTCGGTGGCGATTCATTTCCACAGGGTTCATGAGGACTTACGGATGGACTACCTTCAAGCTCTCTTGGCGACATCTCTCCCACGACTGCAAACAACTATAGGCAGCAATAACTGGAGCTATAAGAGCTCTTCTGATTGAACAATATTGTTTACGAGTCAGTAACTGCAGCACGGATGCTTCTGTTGAAAAATGGCCCTAAACAGTAGTTCCTACTCCTTATGTTCAGTAAAAATGACAAGAAAAAAAGTTTTGTAGTACCATATTTCTTTTACAATAAAGTTTTCATTACCATGTATCTTTTTCTCATCTCATTATATAAATTTAAATATATATTTTACATACAATGCTACATAAATTGTAAATATATATATATAATTATATTAATGTCAATATGTATTTTATATTTATATAATAAAATGAGAAAAAGAAAACACCCTTTTGGATATAAAAACTTTTCCTTTTTTAATTCGTCTCCTGATTTATTACTGGAAGTATCCATAAAGTTTTTTCTGTGCTTGAAGAAGAATAAGAAGCGAACCTCCAGCCATTCCAGGACCATCACTGGAGCTTCTAGCAAGGACGGAAACATCACCAGGAGTACCATTTCTTAACATACTCTGCATATGTATATGTAAGCTTGTTTTATCAGGATAGGCCCAATTACAGCACCGACACATAAACATTCGTGAAATGGAATGTATTCGAAACATGTGCGATCGTAACGTTTCATTACCAGAACAGCCTGTTATTGGTAAATCATTTTAAAAAGTGAGCGTCTTTTATTAATTTTAACAGAAAAATTAAGGATACATGCAGGATTTTCTCCATTTGATTCGAATCTCTATAGCACGAATAGATTTTATAAATGAATGCGAAAAAGCGGAGAAGCGAAATGGCCGGTGAAGATACCGAACAGAGATGAATGAAGTGAATCTAGATGAACGAGACGACAGCAAGATAAAGGAGAGAAAAATCACACTTAAATACTGATAATTTTTGTTTGTATCATTTGTTTACAGTCTCAGCTGTCAATTTGTCTGTGATCCACTTCCAGTAAAATTTATGAGGAATATTTGGTGTAACCAAGTAGTGTCTCCATATCTCTGGAAACCGACATCCATTACTATATCTTTATTCAATAACCCTCTCACGTAAACAAAGGAATAACCTACAGTGAACCGAACAAGAGAAGATAGAATGTAAGTCCAATTAAGCAAAATGCGTATCATGAACGCTTTGTGCACTTCATCGAAAACTGTGAATCCATTTCCCAACTTCTTGACCCTGTACCACACTGTGCAGAGCAACAGTACCATACAAACTGCACATTTTGACTGTCCCTCTTTCTGACTTACCACTCTCTAAATACTTCAAAGATTGAAAAGTAAATGTTCTTACGACAATAAACGTGCTTAGACTGATTAAAAAAGTCCCTCCTGGAGAGAAATTGATTTTTTGTCCTATTTAAGACCTTAAGAACTTAAAGATACCTAGTATATATTTTTGCTATTACGTAATTTGAAATCAGTACAACAGTTGTAGTTTTTTGTTGCACGATTTTAAAATCCTTTTCATATTCCGCATTCTAATCACTAAACGGCAAGTGACCTTGTAAATGCTATACAAGGAAAAGATTTTAAAATCACAGCATAGGGAAAAGAAGCAGAGAAATTAGCAGCTAGACCAATACGAGTAAATGAATCATTTATTTCAGTTCCTCCACTAAATTCCCTGACAGAAGAAAGTTTTCATAAGTAACTTGTCAGAAATTTCTTCTCTGAGAGTATGTTTTGAAGTCGCTCAGGTAAATTGAATACATTTTCAAGTGAGGCATTTAATAAGCTATTGAAAAAGTCAACACCAGCGCGATCGGATAAAGGACTGACTTCATAAGTTCGAACTGTGGTCAGGGTGAATGGAGAAGATGCACTGAGAACTACTGATTTATCACAACCGCATTACTAATTAAGATGGAATTTTCAGCCAAATAAGTACCAGGTATGAGTTTTAAAGATTTGAAAGAAATTATGTCTTTCTAAAATAAGGGAGCCACAGGGAAAACGTTTCACTCAGTCGCTTACAAAGTTGTTCTAAAAAATAAGAGAAATATATGCCAAATGAATTTTACTATTCATGACTATCAACGTGGCTGATTTAAATTCCCATATGAAGCAGAAGTAAACTTGAAGTTATTCCAGTTAAACACAATATACTACTATTTAACTGGAAAAATGAATAAGTTTACATCAAGTTTACTTTTTCATAATTCATTTGTTCCTTCTTTGTCATTTATTTTCACGAACATTGGAGGTGAATATTTTAAAGGATATTATCTGTTGGAATTGGAAGCATCAATTTGTGATAATTAGAATTTCTGGTCGCCATGAGATTCGTTATTGGCCACATTTAGCTAGTAAAATGAAGCATATAACAATACAAGGATCACCTTTCATCAAATATACCAAATCAACAATAATCTATTCATTTCAGCCTATTTGTACAGCAAAAAGTGATATAAAGTTCAAAAAATGAAAATCAGAAAATTGTTGGAAATCTAATAGATTGAAGACTTTTCCCTCCAAGCAAGCGTTATTCGCAAGCAAATAAACAGCTGATTTTTTAAGCGTCTTTATAATGCCAATTTATTTTTTCTTCTTTAAAGGATGTGATAAGTTACATTTAACATAAAAAATGAAATTTAATGTGGTTTCAACTGTTAGAATGAAAGAAAACCATAATGAAGAACTTTTTTAGTAGGTAATAAAACATTTTTCGAGTTTAGTTAATGAAAGCATGACTAATGTTAGATAAAAGATGTAAAATTAAACTCACTAGAAATCTCTTGATTGCACTGTGTACAAGTATAGCTTTTAAAATGCGCTTGCATTCGGTGTCGACTCAGCGATGAAGAATGACAAAATACTTTGCCACAAACTGAACATGGAAATGTACCTAAACATTTGTAATTTAACTACAATAATAAAAACTAACTGAAGCATAGCAGATATTTAAAATTATCAAGATCATATGAAAAGATTTAAGGTCACTATTTATTATAATAGGATTTCCGTATTAGTCAAGGAATTCTAAGTATTACTTTTAACTGGATGCCTCATGCATACATGGAAGAATATTTGTCAGAGAAATAAATAGGTGCTTCTAAGCTTGAGTTAAATCATTGATTTTGTTTAATGAGTAAAATATGAGGCACCAGTCAAAAAAATGGAGGGAAAAAGAAATTTTGAACATCACAGTGGTAGCTCTGAAATTCCATAAACTATATCAATAGTAACTAATAATTCTGAGTAGACAAATTTGAGAGCACAAATAGTTGCCTTCATTCCTTGACATAAATTTCAAGCATTTTAAAAAAGAATACTGCATAAATGTAACTTTTACGTATTTAAATCAGCATCAATAATTTAGCTTTCACTTCAGAACCCCCTGCATTGCAAAAATTCATTTCTTCTGAAGCCCATAACAAAACTAATTTGATATTTCACCGGAAATTTTTCCTTTTCTATATATACAATGTGTTTAAATCCGCCAACACTGTAATTAGCCTACATACAATCAATTTCTTTTTCCAGAAAATCAACAATCCAGTGGATTGGATGTTCAATAAAAAAATTGCTTTTTTTATATCGTCGACATATTCTTCAATAATATATTCTATTGCCATTGGAAAAGATATTAGTCAGTGACCTATAAGTAAACTTCATTTCGGAATGTTAAGATTTAAAGGAATTTGTGGGAAAAAAACGAAACCTTTCAAATCAGGTCTTTTCAGTTCCGAACGATACGGCATTTCGATGAATCTTCTTCAGCAAGCTTCAATAAAAACAGTGAAAATTTTAAGAATAAAAGAATTTTAGATGTGCAGTTGAAAATTTAGCTGTAGTAGTGATAGAGAAAGCGCAACTTTGAATGTCTGAAAACCTTTATAGTATGTGATCTATTTTCGAATACCTGAAAAGAAATTCGATTTTAATTTTCTCTTAATCTGTAGCAATAAACGATGCATAGTGTACAGAAATCGGCCATTGTTGAGGTTTAAATAAGGAAGATAAACTTTATGGTTATGATAATATCACTACTAGAGCTACGAAGTACATTTTAAGCCAATCGTGGTACGATAAAAGTGAATACAATTGATGCTGGCTGATAATATTTTGTGATTTCTTCAGTAAAGTAGCAAACAACGGATGGATTGAGCAATTAAACGTATACACTTTCTGCTACGTGCACGTGATAAGAGAACAAAAGGTAAGAAAGCAGTTTCTTAAATGACAGGTCGGATCTTGCAATGTAGACATGAAAACACCGCGATGCCTGAAGAGAAGCAATAGCGTCAGAAATCACCGGAGTTGAAATGTTTGTAGGGAAGGGGAAGAGATAAGAGGAAGGATATGTTGATGACCTCTACCATGAATAATGTCACTTCATATCCCTCTCAGTAATGTTGCACCCTTCTGGTTCGGCTAATCTCCGTTGGCATCAGTACCCGAACGAGGTCTCGACATTGCTTACTCTCATCCAGCCCTTCAACAGTGGTACAGTTAAAGCATTAGATCATTCCTTTTTTTTTTTGGCTGCTCCGTCTCTCGTTATCAACTGAAATAAGTATCCTACTGTTATTCGCAAGAGACCCGTCTCTCGAGAAGCTTCTAGCTCATTTAAAAAATTAAATTGAATGATGAGAAGTAACTATAGTTCGATGTTTATTTATACTATTCTTAATGCATTTTCAAATAAATTTTTTTTTTTTTTTGAAAACTGATCGGTTTTAATAATGTATAATCAGTTATTCATTGGAGTGCTCAAAATCAGAAAATAAAAGGTGACGAAGAAACGAAAAAAGCAACAGCAGGTAAACATGGTGTACCTGACAGTCGAGCAGCTTCTGTTGGAAGGACTGATTTGAGGAAAGATTCCAGTAGAGCACACCAAATGCATGTCCATTCGAACTCTGTTACTCTCCGAGCATTAGCTCACTTTCATGAGACACATCTCATAAGTAAAGCTCAAAGAATACGTGCGACGAGATGATAAGTAAAACATTCTTCCAGTCACCCACCTACAATGCTTCCTACTGAGAAGGAGTGCACTCATTAATTTGCATATCCTTTTGTGCTTTCGCTTGAATAGTATCTCTCAGTGCTTAAGATAAGGCACTCAATTCATTGCAAACTACTACACCAGAAGTCGAATTTTTGAATATGCACGCAAACAAGTTTAATATAATGTCTTAAAGTGTCCTACAATGACATTGGCTCTTTGCTGATCTTAAAATTTTTAAATCATTACTGTATCTTCTTTAAAGAGAAATCAACATTTAGGAAGGTTGGTTCAGCCGAAGAATTCAAAATATTTCGTCATTGGAGCTGTGTAGTTTAATTCAACAAAAAGAGTTGTTCTCTTTCAGCTAGAACTAAATTGAATAAAGCGAAAAAGAAGAAGAGAGAAAAATATAAAAGCTTCAGACAGCTCCAAAAATTTTTTCAGCTTTGACGCAGGACTTTTTTTTTCAAGCCGACAGACTTAATCTAAATACTATGAACATGTATAGCATAAACCGAAATCTCCCCGCGGAAATCTTCTGTTATTGAAAATACACTAAGACGTCCGGTTATATTTTTACTTGAATTTCTTAAAATCTTGGTCCAGAAATTCTCTCTTTCCCAGCAGTGATCATTACAATAAAAGCAATAATTACATGACATGCTGACACAGTGGTTCTCTATGGTATCAGAACTATTATTCAAAATAAAGGACGTTTTAATCCTGTGGAAATGAATCGCCACCGAGCGAACATAAGTAAAATGTTATGTACTAAAAAATTGGTTTTGTTTATTTATTGTGTAGCAAACGGTTGCAGTGACATGTTGCTTGTCCGAAACATTTAACAACACTGCTAACAGAAGGAAAAATAAGCTGGTTAGGAATATCTGGAAAAAGAGGATAAATGGTATGATATATCGGTACAACAATTAATAGCTTTAAAATTTTCATTGCCAGTTTATAATTTAGATGACTTATATTATTTACTCGTAACTGTGTGGTACTCAGGAATCTTCTCTACAGCAGTACAATTTCCTCAGTATCATCCACATTTGTTCCAGAAAACGACAATATTTCCATGTTTTCTTCACTAAAGAAAAAAGACGAAGTAATAGAGCAGTTACAATTCGAAATGATAAAATTTTCCCAAGTTGTCTTATTGAGAAAATAAAATAATTCTGACTTAAAAAAGAACTGAAACGAAATGAATAACCGCAACACTGGACTGGTAAAATGGTTACATGGATTTAGCCAACATAAGAAATGTAAGCAAAGCAAAGCAACAGTTTAAATTCCAAGTTGAATTTCGTTTTCAGAAAGTTTAACTATGTTCAAAGTTGAAATTTGAATAAGAAAGAAATTATATTACTTGCTTTTCTCCTTTGGAAACAAAAGGAAGAAGCGGGGAAAGTTTTTGGGTGGTTTTAGCTAATAGGTAAAACAATACAGTAGGCTGAAGTTTGGTGAATGTGTTGTGCATCGGTCTTAAGTTGGTGATTTCGAGCACGCGGGACAAGAAGGCTAGTGACGTGTACCACTTAATGCGATAACGGAACGGAACGGAGAGAGACATAAATGGAAGCGGGGAAGAGGAGGAGGAGGAGGAG
>PQVD01003069.1:815-14274 GCA_003012265.1 Setaria equina
TCTATATTAGACGAACAGTAAGCACGCTTTGAAATATTATAGAAACCTAAGTGATTTGCGATATATGATGCCTTCGAAACGTTTCACTACATGTACAAGCTTAAGATTGGGCAAACAAGGATTACAAGTATATTTTTATAAATATTAAAATTTTTTTTCATGTGTTTTTATAAATATTTAAAATTTTGCTTAAAACAATAACAAAGTAATGATTAATAATTAATAACAAAATTTTGCATTTACTTCACTTCAAACATTTTTCGTCAGTTTTGTGTCCACTCTACTCAAGCAATTTTCTAGATCCATTATCGAATGGATCAGGATTGTCCACTCTGATCCACCATGATAACAGATAAATGAAATAGGAAGTCTTCAGAGGCTCTTGATAGCATTTCTATAGAATACTGCTTTGTAGATGTTTATCATTCGACTTCACCGGGCTAAATAAACCAGCACTTCTTATCACCTTTATGATCGTACTAATGAATCATAGGACACTACTCAATATATTTGTAAAATTAACTAAATATGATACTTATATTCACTAGTCTAATTAATTAATTTGCGGTAACTTCAGGCCCTGAAAGACTTGCACAGTATCGGATTTATACACCGCGATGTAAAACCGCTTAATTTTTCCCTCGGATCAACACAGTCGACGAAGCGACTTTTATTCTTATTTGATTTCGGCTTATCACGACAAATTTTCCTACCCGTACAGGGAACAAATGAAATGAAACTTCGAGAGCCGAGAAAAAAGGTCGCCATTCCACAGATGATACACAAGTGTAAAGGAATGAAACGATGGATGATTCCGCCTGAACTGCTTGCAATTCGTAATTCTTCTTAAAACCGATGCATACTTTACAATATATTCTTTCTTTTCACTTAAAATAATTTTTTAGGTAGCATTTAGAGGTACCGTGCGTTACTGTTCTCTCAACGTTCATCAGCACAAGGAACAAGGTAGACATGATGACCTGATCTCACTGCTGTATACAGTAGTTGAACTTATTACTGGTGAACTACCGTGGAGAGGGCTGAATCGACGTGAATCGGCTTCTATTAAAGCAAATTTACCCGATAGAAAACTTTTCAATGTAAATTTTTGTAAAAGTTTACATTCCATATCACGTAATACTTTTATCACCGAATGATAGCAATTCTTTTCACATCAATCCTTAGATTGCAATTATAATGAAACAGATACAGAATTAAAAACATCATATTACTGTTTTACAGGGACTTATTAAAACACTTAATAAGATTCACTCCAGACTTTCCAAAATAACTGAAGAGAATATCTGTGCTGATTGAAGATATAATGAAAAAACATGGGGCTCCTAATTGCTGTAGATTTCATAAAAAAAAGAAATCTGCAGCGACCATGCTGTATCGCCGTTTTGAGAATCACGAAAAAGAGGGTGCTTTATTTGCAGCAGTGTCCTGGAAATTTCGGAACAATTTATTCGTATCTGAAGGGACTTGAATATAAGGATTTGCCGAGTTATGAATTTATCGACAAAAAATTTGATGATATTTTATTAAGCAAAAAGTATAATTCTATACAACACTTCCACAAATGCGGAACGACTCATCTTAATTAAATTGTAATTATCATTCCCGAGGCTTTCTCGATCTCAAAGCTGTTTTTTTTTCAGCATCAAAAATGAATCACCATTTGATTGGGAAAGCGGTGGACGTTATTTCGATGATGTAGCTGGCAAAGTAATGCCCAGGAGGCGTAAAAATCCAGATGAACAAGTGGAAAAAGACTCGGTACCATCATCCTGAATAGTTTTTCCTTTTTTTGATTAGCAGCTTTCTCGGATGGTAAATACTTTATCCATTAAAAACAGATAAACATGTGTGGCTACAATTTCGAAAACAAAGATGTAAATTTTGCAGTCTTCAACAGTGAAAGAAGAAGCGCCATCAACAGAAGAAGGACCAGCAACCGAAGGAAATGAATCAGAAATGTTTGGAATTGATAAAGAAAATACACTTGAAGATTTACAAGAAATTAAGTAAAATTAATGTTTGAAAGGAAAAATGTTATAAGTGAAGTTTCATTCAAACAAAAAAAAGAACATTTTACAACATTCCATATCCCGTAGACGGCTCAAACCATCCTGGAAATTCGTACGCTAGCACGTAATTTCTAGTGGAATTGAAAAAGTAGGTGAACGCTTGTTGAGATGAACCTGATTCTGAATGAGGAACTTTTCAAGCTTTATATCATAAAGTTTTACATAATGAAATCAAGCAGTTCTGATTGATTTAAATTCTTTTACTGTCATAAAAATTGTAAAATTTGGGTGCACAGCAATTTCTGAATATTTTTGAGATTAGATTCTATCAGAATATTTCAAATTACTTTCTCAATCATTCATTTGGTTAATCAATTTCTCGAAACGTACAAATTACGACGGATATTTTTAAATTATGTATTCATTGACATATCGACAGAGTCTTCTCATAACGAAAAGCAGCACTCGCAGTTCTGAATTCGGGAAGGGGAGGACGAGAAGTTAAAATCAGGAGGTACATCTCAGGTTACTTGCATCATCATTAGAAAAGCAAGTTGATGAGCTGAAACAGACAGCTGTACGTACCGCAGTAGAATACATCAGTTTATGCACTGAAGTGATTGATTAAGCAACCTTAACAATAGAAATATCTAATGCAAATGACGAGGCAGAACGTCAAATGAGAACATTAATTCTTGAAATTCAATTTCATGAAAATGATTTAGAACGACACTTCACGTATGAAACATCACTATGTAACAGCTTCATCTGTGTCACGAAGGATAATTTCCATGATACTACTCTGAGAGAGCCAGAAATGGATGGAGGCAATTCCCAGTCAGAACGCTACCATCGTATTAAAGGTTAAAAAATAAGGAATGGTTCAGACGCTGAGTCACGAACCGGAATCGAAACTGAGCAGGGTAATTAAGGAAGATGCTCGTTACAACAGAGTGAATGCTACACTTGTCGAATAAAAAAACTGACATAATTACTAAATAGATTCATTCGAAGAAAAAAAAAAAAAAAAGAATTGCGAAGAGAAAGGAAAAATTAATACGGAGATCTTGCCAAAAGATCCAAAAGGATCAACAGAACGATAGAAGACCCATCAGTTCAGTCTTTCGATGAGAATGATAAGCTGATAGGTGGTGGTAGTAATGATACATAACAGTGTATCCAGGGCCAATGAATGCAGCACTAAATTACAATAATAATTTATTACAATTCTGGAAATCGGAGAGGAAGTACCGTTACGCAACAATTATTTGTGCACTTTTGTTTTCTACTCTTATTTCTTCCCGAAATGGTAGGCTGCTAGTCCTCCAAAGCTAGAAAGATTGGCGACCAAAGGCTCCGACATTTCACGCATGGATTCTGGCCCTCCAACTTCAGTGATTCTCTACTCTTCTCTCTTTACAAGGAAAGTTTTTTCCTTTACTTTCACCAGCGGAATAGCGCTGCATCACTTTCCTCCAACTCCATATTTCGGGAATAACGAAACGCGTAGTGGAAAGTTCGGAAGGTCATGAGGATGTCACGTAGAGGCCGTCTTCCTTCCCACATTATCAGAACACTTATTTCCAACAAAACCATACGGATTTCCGTAAAAGGGAGCAACTAGTGTATGAATAGGATGCAGCCGTAAGACGTGCACAAGGAAGCACATAACGGCTTATTTCTTCCGCCCTCTCTCGTCAACATTAGCTGCATCTTTCGTTGCTTTGAGAAACGATACACGTGCCACACGTATACCACTCGTGAAACTCGGCGACGAATCATCCCGCTGCTGAGTGCCTTCAATGAGTCACTGCCTCATCAGTTGCACGGGTCAACTCTGCCAATATCCATCCAAACAGTCCTTTGCAACAGAGCGTGTCTGTATGTGTATGTGTGTGTCTGTGCATGCGTGTGTCTGTGTATGTATGCGTGTGTCTGTGTGTACGCGTGTGTCAGTCGCCTTAGCAACACCAAGACATAAGATCGATCGGAGAACAGTTGGATCTCGCGTACGTCTGTGGGTGGAGGAGGTGTAAATGTTTGTCTGTCTGTAACACCGACGCATACGCATTCACCAACAGTGCGTCTCAAAATATAACGGCATATGGAGAGGAGCAGATGTGTGCGAAGACACAGATGCACGCACACAGACACGCACGCCCACTCGAGTGGAATCGCTCGCATATGCCGCAGTTGCAGTGGCAGCAGCGGAAAGATGTTGGGAAGCATAGACGGAGTGTGAGACGCTGTGGGTGCGTACATTGTTTACAACTGCTCCCTCCTTGCCGCGTGTATGTGTCTGTGAGTGTCTGTCACAGACTCGAGACATTTCACTAATCGATTATTGATTACCTGTTGGAGTATCTCAGGTTATCGTAGTCATCTGATGTTACTGTACGACTTCTATTCCTCCGTCATGTCTCAGTACGTGTTCGCTAGCAGTGATTGTCAAGTGGCAATACGCGTGACTGACGCATCCTGAAACGCGACCTTTAGCGTCGTCACTTTCATCAACTTGGATTATTCTTTCTGCATTTGCTCATTTCTATAAATGATTTCTTTGAATTCGCAAACATCGTGTGGAATTACAGTAATAGTACTTGACTACGACAGTAGCTGGAATGGAGGTTATGTTAGTGGTAGGACTAGAAGCTGTTTAGATTTCTATTTAATCACTCATTTTTATGGTTGTTTATCAGTTACAACTCCACATATCGTCACGGTTTTATTGATCACTGTAAACTTGTTGGCACAAAAGTGAATGAAAATGCAAATGTATTTGAGATGATAACATCGTCCTATTTACATCTATTATCAGTGGAGTTAAAATCTGCATTGGAGCGGAGATGGTATATCATTTACCGCAGTATGTACTACAGTCTACTGTCCGATAATCCGTCGCCGTGGCATTGGTATCACTTCTGTTTTGTACAGTACATTCGAGAGTGACATACTTCAGGTTATCTTCTTCAATTATCAAAACCAATAGATAGAGCCAAAGGGCCAATGGATTAGTGCTTCACAATTGTAACCATTCAACCATTATACTGGTGTTGTAAGAAAACTCAAACGTATGAAAGTAATGAAGCAAGAAGAGTACAGTTTCCTTATTCTCTAGACGGTTTTAAATCATTCTCAAAAAGTTACCGGTTGGTTGGTTTTCTAGGCTTCTGCGCATATACAAACAGATCTATAATTGCTGCGAGAGGTGGGATACGATTCAGTAAAGCATGCAGGAATTCATGACTGAGAGGAAAAGTGCGGCTTACGGGAATGCTGGAAGTGTTGATTAAACTGAAAATCGAGGTAATTGAGAGTACACGAAGGCAATTGTAAAATAAAGAGTGGGGGATGGGGAGAAATATATATAACCAGAGTGATAGAGATTTACATTATTCTAGAAGAGGTAAAGTTGAGACAGCTGGATGTATACAGTAATTCCAATTGAAATTCCGATGTATACAGTAATTCTAATTGAAATTTCCGGAACTTTCTTATCATCGCTTTATTCAAACCGTGTTTCCAGATGTTATTCGTTACTTGACTTGATCTCTGGTCAAAAAGCAGTTCTTTCAATATGTAATTTCGTATCGGGCATATAATATTTTTCATCAGAAACATTTGTAAAAGGTTACAGATCGAAATTAACCGTTTGTTGATAGAGATTTATTGTCTCTAGTTCACTCTGCCAATAGATATTTTGAACTCAGAGTTGTCCATTCCTAGCCATTGTCTTACCTGTGTAAGAATGTAGTTTCATAAAGTTTGTATAAAATAAAAACTTTCAAGTATTGCAAGTAAAATTTTATATTTTCCACTGTTATGATAATTTTAATATTCGGCTTGCGACATTTATTACTTTACCTCATCTTATCTCATAGCTAACGTCATCTTACCTCACTAACAAATTTGTAAAAATAGTAAAGTTTATGCATTCGATTATATCAAGTCCTTTTGTATTGTTTACTATTAATATTAACCAAATTAGCTGATGTTATTACTACGAAGAGACCGAGTGAATTGGCCAGGAAAAAATGCTGTATTTTTAAGTCTTTTTATTCTCCTTGTTTCTTACTTTTTTATTTTTCTAGGACGGACTAAAAGGTCACTAGTACTCACAGTAAGAGAAAGTTGCGAATTGCGAGGTTCGCTTTTTATAACCGGAAAAGGGTGTAGGTCCTGTTTTATTATACGTTTTTGTGGGCTTCATATTTTTTATAGATGCATGTCAACTAAGAACATTTATTTGAGACTGTTCTCTTTCTCTCCTTTGTATACTACTCATTGCTTTAATACGTTCTGGACATTTGTTTATAGCGATATGCGTTTTGAACTTCGTTTACTGTTGCTAATTTCTTAATTTTTACTATTGGAAAATTAACCTATCTGTAGGTTTAACAGCTGGTTAATAGTTAATAAAGACAATTGTGTACGAACTTGAAGTGTAAAAGTCTCTCGGCAAGCTCAATAAATGTGGCCTGGTGGAAGTGGTGGTGGCGTTCGAAGCTCTAATGCTCCTGCGGCGATATCTAGTGGGACATCCAGTGGTGCAAATGGCAGTTCATCAGCGGGTTCTGGTAGTGGTGCTACGACGGGACCTCAGCCATCATTCAGTGGTTAGTTGAATTTTTCATCCCTCCAGTAATTGTCAACGGTCCATACATTACAATCAATAACTATGCCTCAAAACTGCGCCATTCTTGACTGTTGTATAATTGTCATTATGTCACTGAATCCAGGTAATTTAAGTTACTAATGGGAAGTCTGACTTGGTAAATCTTCTGATCCAGTTTATCAATCAACTTATTGGTCGGCCCTTCGATACTGTGTCGAATACAGGTATAATGTTGTAGTGACTGCATAAATCATTTTTTAGGTGTACGAGTAAATGATCAGCGTGGTGGTGCAGGGAATCAGCAACGATGGCTCGATCACCATCAAGCTCAGCAGTGGAATGCACAAGCTGCACAGTGGGGACCACATCTTGCCGGTGGTCCAAGTCCACCTCATCCATGGCCAGTTGCAGCTGCTACGCAACAAGTAATCTTCTATTCTAACGTGTTTTGTAATTGGAAAACCTTACTGTGTTTGATTCTTGATGCAAATTATGCGATAAATAATAAGCCTTGAGCTATCAAATTTCATTTGGTACTGAATCCGCTTTATTTAGAATTTGCTGATGGCAAGTAAAAGTAATTATCTGCAACTTCGAATCCTGATCTGATTTTTAAACACTATACAATGTTAGAATTGCATTTTTTTTAGCAATCTTTCCAACTTTTTTGCATCTTATGATTTGCCTTTTTGCAGTGGCCAGGGGCACCATCATCAAATTCGGGGACAGGTGTTTCTACATATGCTGAACACGCAAAGAAAAATATGATTCCACGTGGTGGGCAAGGTCAGATTCAGGGACGGTACGATCAACAACACCAGCAGTGGAATCAAGTAAAGGTGGATCAGGTGAGATGGAGGAGCAGTAGATTTTTGACTCATTGGACTCAGTTTCTTATCCCAAAAGAACTATATTGTCTTATTAATAAAGTCAAATTAAGATTAATTTGTTGCTATTTAATATTTGTTACAGCAGACTCCTTGGGATACAAGCAGTTTGGCAGGATTTAGTAGTATTCATGGTGGCGTTGATACAAAATTATCAGCAACTGAATGGGGGTCAGTAGGAGCACCGAATACACGCTGGGCTCCACGTAAACTTTTCATTTGTTGCTTAGAAATTTCTTTTTTTTTCCCACATTTATTTTTTCTTTTTCCAAAGTCTTATTATTTGATATGGTACTACCGAAAGTGCGGCAGAATATCAGCAGCAGCAAATGTGAGGATACGATAGGATACTTTGCGAATATAATCCCCATTGTAATTAACCAACATGGTTCTTATTTTTTCTTCCAGCAGCTACTCAATGGCCAGTGCATGCTGCAGCCACATCAAGTGCTGCCAGTCCTGACTGGGCTACTGCTGCAGCGGTTGTAGCCGCAGCAGCAGCTGCACATCATCGTCACGACGCAACATCAACACCGTGGACCAGTGCCTCGGTAGCACCTCACCCAGTGGCTACAGCGCTTCCACCGCAAGTTGGAGGTGCTTGGGGGCAAACTCCAGCTGTCGGTCAGCAAGCACCAGCTTCTGCATTACCAAATCTCAGTGAACAGGTTCATTCCAGATACTTCTATGGCAAAATTCTTTATATTATTTGAAAATTGGATTTTATATTTATAGTTCCGTTTACAGTTCGTTAACTTTTACTTCCCAAATCTTTTTTCTTTAATTTCTTTCTTCTACCTCCTCTTTTGCGTGCCAAAGGTTCACAATTTGTCATACTCTTTGTGCTTTTGGCGTACGGTCATTAATTAGTCGTATTCACTGAGCGTCATTTAACTGAATTACCTAAAACTTCTTTGCAGTATGATCCAAATCCTCAAACGCCTGGCCCGTGGGTTGCGCCACAGCCGCAAGAAATGAATAATGATATGATGTGGCATGACCCAAATCCAAAGCAGAAGAAAGTGCAGCGTGATACCGGTACTGCAATTTGGGGTGATCCATGCCAACAACCTATTGTAAGTTCCTCATGTTTATGATTTACAATTTCAAATAATTAAAAGTTCTTAAAAGTACTTTATTGAGTTGACCTTATGAAAGAATTCTCTTCAGGAAATAAAGCGTTGGAAAGATGCTGAAGTTGATGATTATTCACATATACAAAGTGCAATGCCGAGTGGCGGTGATTGGAATATCATCGCTATATCGTCGAATGGTAGTACTGTTTGTACAGGTGTTAACGGTGCCATAAGCGGTGGTACTGGTACAGGGCATGCAACGAGTTCATGCTGTTCGGCAACAGGAACAAACGTTTCAACACCGACAACGACTGGTAATGGGCCATGGCCGGACGGTAAGAATTTTGTTGCTTTATCTGTTTTGTGTGTCTAATATATTTAAAAGTTTCTGATATTTTAAGATCTTCCTAACATTTTTTTTTCTTACCTGTCCGGTTTGTAACCTCATTGCCAATAAATAAGTCTTGCGCTGTCCAGTTTTTACCGTTTTCTTCAATAAAATAAATGTTTCTGTAGGTTCCCATCCAGAGCCTTCATCATCCGGAAACCAGGAACGATGGCAACAGCAGCACACTGCATGGGGAGAGAAGGTAATGTTTATTTTTCAAATACTTTCTCAGAAACTCCTTCGTTTGCTTGTTATCTCTTCAATTCTTCCATTTTTTGAAAATATATGATTTTCCAGCTCGATAATGTCGGTGATAACCATCATCCACCGAATCTGGTTAGTACTTTATGGCATAAATTGTTTATTGTTATAACTTTCGTTATGGGTACGTTATTGTATGCTTTCAGCATGATGTTTTAGCCAAGTGAAAGATGGTTGTCACCATTTTCTCTCCCTTTTGAAATTTTCGAGTTGCTAGGACGAATTTCAAATTTTGATGTAGAGGAAAAATTTCACATTGTCTTTTCAGGTATCCGGACCAACTTCTGTAAGTGGCATTGGAATGCATGGTTTAATGGATAACGCATTGATTCGGTCTGATATTGGAGGTAGTGGCATGGCAGGAACAACACCTTACACTTCACTTACACAACAGATTGCTGATCGGGTGTGAATTGTTGTAATTTAACTCTTTGAAATATTTGGTTATGTAATAAAATGCCATGAGACGCTAAAGATATTATTTGATTTGTTTTCAAAAGATCAGCCTGTTAATCATTTTGCTAAATTGATTTTTGATAAAGATTTATTATAGATTATAAATGAATTTCAAATTATTTGCAGATCCGCATCGCTGTTAGTAAAGGTCTGATTGATGTTTCGATGCTAAATCGTCCTTTACCGCAGAGTGCCCTGGTTGTTTTAAATACCCTTCTTCAGAAGTTTCCTAAACTTGAGCAAGCTCAGCAAGAATACCAACAAGTCATGCGTGCAATGAGTAGCCCGGCGCAAAAGGTACAGGTATTTACTTATGACAGATAGCTCACTTTGTGGTCAGGATTTGCGCGTTAAAATGATATTAATAATCGAATTTAGGTAGAATCAGAACGTCTGGCAGTAGAAATAAGTGGTTTGCAACATGAAATCATCCAACTGCGAAATTCAATGAATGAGCAGTTATTGAAAGGTAAGAGGCTTACATGCGGACATTTTCGCTTACTTTTATTTTCTCATTCTCCTACATTTTATTTATAGCACATTATTTGTACCAGCAGATTTGATAAGTTGGAGATGCATACAGTGGTATTTTTTTTCACTGTCTGTGCTCGTAAGGAAAACGCGGTGTGGATTTTGGGAATTTGAATAGTTCGAGTCTCTGGCAGGATCACGTAGGAAAAGGCTCAATTTTTTTTTTTTTTTTTTCGTTTTTTTAGTTCGTTCAAATGCTCTGATTAACGGCACTTTAGCGCCTGCGCAGCAACAAGATGGACAAAGCCGTTTACAGCAGTGGAAACAAGCAAATACAACTAATACCCAAGATTGCAGCACTGATAAGGTCACTTAAGTTATCGAAAAAAAAAAAAACATTTCATAAACTCGAAGTGTTTAGCAGTATACCAAGTGTTATTTCTTCTTCCGTCTCTTTATAAGGCTAACTTTGTTATTCTTTCTTTCATTAATCATTTTGGGTTAGCAATAAATTTTTTTTTTAATTTCAGTAAGCTATTTTCGTTAATTTCTTTTTTAGATGATGTTCAGCATGGTATGGTATTGATAGTTATTTTCCAGATTTGTGGACCATCATCAGACCCGAATATTTCCAGTCTCATTGCTGGCACTCAAGTAATGTCATTAGATGAAAAAATTGACTGGAAAGCTGGGAGTCTTGATTGGTCTCCACCGCCTCCTGGAGCCGGTGACAAAGGTGAGAAAGAAATTATTTTTATATACTTTTATTTTCCGTTTCTAATCTTTTGTATTGGAATAACTCGATCATTAGTTTGGCATTGCTGGTTGTGATCAGCCCTTGTGTAATCTTTTTTTTTTTACAAGAAAATAATGATATTATAAACATGTCTAAAAAAAAGTGTCATACCTTCGATTTTCAGTTACACTATTCAGCTGATGCACTGGTAGTAAAATTCATTTTTAGCACCTGATATTATCGATAAAGATGATCCAACTTGCAACTCCGCTGAAAAGCAACACCAAGGAGCCTCATCATCTACAAATCAGTCTGGTAATGGTACTCCAACACCGCAGCAGTCTCAAACACAAGCTCAGGCTGTACCGGTCGACGATGGACCACAGGAATTTGTTCCAGGAAAGAAATGGGAATGGAGAGACCCCAACAAGGTAAATTTATTTCATTAATATTTTAAATATGGTTTTTTTAATCAAAAAAATGTGGAAGCCAAAAGGTCGACCTATTTTCTTGCTATGAATTTGAGAGTTATTTGTCTTGTTCTATTCGTTACATCTTTTTAAACTTGTTTTCTTCAGTTCACGAGCATGATGTTTAGGTAGCGGAGGATCCGAATGCAACTCCAGGCACTTGTAAACCAAATCCACTGCTCACAACCAGCTCAGCCGCCCAGCCTTTCTATTTATATGGTAGTAATACTAATAACAGCTCACCACAGGGTAATACCGCAACCAATGCGTCGAATGCTGTAACTACAACGGCTAATTACTTAAGTGATCCACAAACTATTAACAGGGTTATTTTCAATATCAATTTTTTATTACTTACTTTGACTTTTATTGTATTATGTGTTAGTATGTTCTCGTAGTTTGTTATGCATATGATGGTGAAACTAGTTGGTTTATTCAGTATTTTATAAAACAAGTTTTGTAGTATTTATCTATCCGGATTTGCAAACCTCATATTTTTCGTTTAAATAAGGGAGGGTTTTTTGTAACTTCCTTGAATACTTTAAAACGCTTGTTTTGTACCCTTCGATAGCTCCGGATTATTTCGTTTCGAACAATAGAAATTTTGTTCCACTGTTTTTTTTTTGTTTTCATTCTAGAGCCCAAGTGCTGGTTATCTGGGGTGGAATGGGGGCAGTGCTAACCCAGCTGCTTTTACTACTAGCGATGTATGGCCTACAGCGGGAACAGGTAGCGCTGCTGTGCGTCAGTCACGAGTTGCATCTGGACCAGCAGGGATTGGACCATTTGGCCATACGGCAATCCGAAGTGGACCTGCAGGGACCGCTGGACCTGCTGCGGGGCCTTATCAGCGGTCTAATTTAAGTCCATTTGGTCTGCAACAGCCACAACAACATCAGTGGGTTTTCGTGCAGTTACATGGAGTGGTTAGTTCTCGTTCATTTCTGTTCAGTTATATTTTCCTCCATCATTTCTTTATTTTTCAACTCGAGATGTAACAGTTTCTGAGCATTCACCACCGGCTTTGGAAACCGACCTTATTCATCGATCTTCAGTTTTCAGAACGAAAAACAAGTACAGATGTTGTGTCAGAAAGTGGGTCAAATAGTACATGCATTTTGCCCACACGGCGCTCCATTTCTATGCGTTAAATTCATGGAACCTGCTGAGGAAATTATCCGGCGGTTGAAAGCTGAAGCGCCGTTTCGTATGTCTTCTTTTTTATTCTCCTTTCGTTGGGGATTATTCCAGTTAAAATTCGGTGTTGGATTGGATCGTGAGATTGATAGAAAGAGTAGTTTGGATTTCTGATTAAATATGCAATCATGAGTGAATATTTGTCTCTTTTATTGTCATTCAGTATTAGATTGATCTTAAAGTTAACTGTCCAATCTAAATTTTCATTTCCATTTACGTACTTCCACTTGATTTAGCGATTTCTCCATCATATCATTTCTTTTTTCTTTTTTTACTGAATATGACATATCCATTATGGTTTCTCTTCGACTTCCAAGAATGTTGATGAATCGTATTAGAAGACTTTTTGCAGTGCAACTGAAAACTCTGACAGAGTCGGAAATGGATCGATTGTTGAAACCGCGCGCCACATTAACTTATAGTGGTCCTTTAGGACCAGCAGCAACAGGAGCGGAACAGTGGATGTTTGGTGCCAGTACGGTTACCACTTTGTTACCTAACTGTGCTTCAACTAATGCTGATATACTACCGCAACAACCCCATTTTCATGCAGCTGATACAGCCACTGATCTCACACGACCATTTTGATTCGAGAAAGGTGATATCTTTGGTGGGTACCACTTATACGGTAAGCAGTTTTGTCGAATTAAAAGTATTTTACTCTAATGGGATTGCAATATTTAGTACTACAACATCGATTTTCTTGCTTTTTTATGTTTTAAGACTTATTTAAGTGATGCATTATTTATCATTATGTGTTACCGTTTGGTATTCTAAACCATGGAGTTACAATAGAAGTATGTCATAGATACAGTAATTACGTCCTCTGTTACGATTGACCAGTGCGATAGTTACATTATATATATTATATA
>PQVD01003077.1:0-21194 GCA_003012265.1 Setaria equina
AAATATGCTAAAAATAACAAAATAAGACATAAAAATTGACAACAGAAATGTTCTCACTCCTATGTCTAATACAGATTTCCAATTTGATAACTTCCTCTTCTCAACAAAAAAAAAAAAAGGAAAAAAAAAGGAGAAAAAAAGTACGATTCTTAACTCTGATTCAGAAAGTATTCTGGAGTAATGACAGTAATGAAGGTACTTAAGTCTTACCAACAAGCGTTTTGACGCATTGACCATTTGCTGTATCCCAAATCCGAACAAGCCCATCATAGCTACTTGAGCAAATCAGTGTTCCATCTCTGGAAATAAAACATTTGATAAAAATCAGCAGCTTTGAAATATCAGCTGCAAAAAAAAAAGACCTATAATACGCTTCAACACATATGGAAGTGTAATTATTGTTTAAAATTAATGACAAAAGGGAAGTTACAATGATTACCTATTAAAAGAAACTGCAGAAACCGGATCGGAATGAGCAGGGAGTGTCTTGATGCATGATCCTGTTTTCACATCCCAAACTCGAACACTTTCATCAAAGGAACCAGACACGACTAACGACGACTGAGGATTGAAATTGCAGCAGAAAACATAATTAGTGTGGCCTTTCAATGTTTTCAAACATTTACTCTGCAATATCTTACAGTCACAACTTGATTGAGAATCGACAGTTGTGGTTGAAGCTATAAATTACTAATTACATTTTGAAATATGATAAATGCTATGGCCGGAAAAATTAGAATCAAAATTTCACTACCAGATTACGTTTAACAATAGAATAAAGAATAAGGAAACACATACGCTCACAACGTCCCATATCTTCAGTGTTTTATCATCCGAACAAGACGTTATTAATCGATGATCTGAAGACCAACAAATATCCGAAATCCCAAGTTTATGTCCGGTAATCGTTTTTTCGATTTTACCATCTTGAGTATTCCATACTTTGATAGTCTTATCAGCACTAGAGCTAGCTAACAATGATCCATCAGCACTGAATTTAACAGATGAAACAGCTTTCGTGTGTCCAGACAGTATATATTTTACGTCGTAATTTGGGACCTATAAAGTAAACACAAAAAAAAGCTGTGATAAGAAAAGGAAATATAAAAAGAAAAGTTAAGAAAGAAGTCGCAAATTTTTTCATTTTCGCTTATTTGATGGAGGTAATTACCGCTGCAGATGGTACATTTGTAGTGGTAGTGTTGGTACCATTCGGTGTATTTGTTTTTTGATCATGAACCATTCGAGGATTACCGTCTCCTTGACCACCTTCTAATTTCTAAAATAATTCCAAATCACTTTTACCACTTATGTATCACATCTCACAAAAAGAAAAAAAAAACATGCGAACAAGTAATTCAGTAAAAAAACATGCCTTTAAATGATACCAAAACCTCACCACTTCAGATACAACTATAAATGAATCTCCTACGAGAAATCATATTTCAAACAACACAATATGCAACTCACAATATTCTTTTTAAAACAAATAACGCTTCGAATTAAGAGTATTCATATATATTTTCGGGCGAAGTTCTCCTTCACATCTTTCTGAGCATAGTCAAAAATCATTCTAACGCAATAAGAAGGTACAATACATTGAACGGAAATAATTAAATTAATTGACTCAAAAAAGAAAGTAATTATCTCACAGACTGTTGTTGTTGTTGTTGCAGTTGCTGTTGTTGTTGTCCATTATTGCCAGGCATTTGAACTAACAAACTTCCATCGCCACTACTGGCCAAACCACCGATAATACCGTTAATTGAACCACTCATATATTTTATCACTAATAAGTACTATCACGTAAAGTTGAACTATTTCAATACTATCAAGTCTGAAATCAAAACTCTTTATAATTATCCAATTACGTTATAATTTTGAACGAACTTAACATACTTTACTTTAAAATATACATAAAAATATAAAGCAAATAAATATTCATGTGTATTTATTTCACTAAATACGAATACTTGGATAATAAAAGCATTTATTATATTTACAGTATTCGATGACAATTCTCTTGATATATTTATAGAGAGACGTTAAATACGCGTCATATACGTAACGTGAAATATACGCATTTAAACAGCGTACGTAATCAACGTGTACATACAATTAGTACGTACATACTTGGACTATGTTTTTGACAAACTCTTCATACATAAATCTTACTACTGTTTTTAGTCCTGTTATCGTTTCCTACGATTACTTCACTTACAGATCATACGAGAACCCCACCAATCTTTCCACCAAATAATTCGGTATATCCTGAACAACATCACAGGCCGTACTTAGATGACTGGGTAATTCATGGCTCGTACTTTCTGAAAGATTGAAAAGTAAAAATGACAGGAGGTCAGATTAATTCTCGCTTTGAATTGAACAAAATGAATGGGATAGGTCGAAGGTTAGGGTCAGTGTTTCTCTTTTTCTCTATCCCTCATCATTTTGCACATTATAGGAAGTGTACTGTATGCTGTATATTGTCTATGGACGGATTATGTTATAACATGCTATCAATTATTTTTCCTTTTTCCTTTTGTTAAATTCCTCTCCTTTTCTTGCCTTCTTCTTCTTTCTTTCTTTATTGATATTTTGTTTCGTGCTTACGTAACTTTCTTTAATAATTAGTATAAAATATTTCAGTTTTATCACAAATATTTCTTCTAATTAACAACAGTAGTATCGAAACAAATTCTCTCTTCTATTTTAATTAATCTTTAATTAAGTAAAATTAATTATTCTAACAAAGGAATAGGTAAGCAGAAGATTATCCATCAAATAATGGCATAAAGCGAAGGCTGTAAATAAGTTACCTGTTAAGTAATGCTATTAATTAACAGAAGGTTAAGTAGTGATGTAAATAGAGGATTATCTGTCGGGATAGTGGTAGTACAAGTAGGAGGTTATCTGTTAAATAAATGTGTAAGTATTTTTTTTTTTCTATAAAGCAAATATGTAATCAATAATAAGATAGATTCAGGAATATTCTCAAGAATTGCTTCATATGTGTATATCATCTGATAAGGGTTTAATAAGCTGTAATGTAAATCATTATTTAAAACATATGGCAGTATATTTAAGAATTCACATGGTGTTGATTAATTTTAATCGTAAGTGTAAAAAGAATCCATAAATATAAAATGAATTGTAAGATATTTTAGCTTCATTAATTGCATTCTCGTGTTCATATTCCTTCCTTTCTACACTGTTCATTTTGACATTAATACTATTCATCAAGTTATTTCAGGTTTCTAACTTTTAGTTTTTTTTCTTTTTATTGCTGTTGTCGGATGAAGCTTTTTCTGGATTATTGGTGAGAAATTAATTACCAAATTCTTCCATTCATTCTCTTCAATATGGGTAAAGAGCAATACCGAGAATCAGATTTGGCACGCAAAGTGTTAGTTTCTTTGTTTTTTACTTACTTTAATTTTTATTTAATTGATTTAGTTTTTCATTAGAATAAATTCTTTCACATGAATTTTCAATTTAATCAGGTTAATTCCTGCAGTTTTCATAACAGAAATAATTTTACATTTACATTTGCAGAAGCCGTGTGCAGTTTACCGCTGGTAATGCGGAATCAATGAGACAAGTAGCACATATTGCGGTTTTTAACAGCAAGCTGTATGATGAAAGTCCCGGTCGATGGATTCCGGTTGCACATGGACCACTTGATCCACGCCTAGTGTGTATTACATTTTTACTATTAAAAATAATCATTCGTCTGCAATAGATAGTGTTTAGATATAGATGACATTGATTGTAGTATAATTTCTATCATTTATAAGTTCAGTAAAGAAAATATTTTACTAAAATCAAAACGAGAGTTTTCATTCTTATATAGACTAATTACTATCAGTAAACCAGAAGGAAACTGAAGGCTTTTAACATTACAGTGAATCACACAAACTATTTTTGCAACAGTTGTTATTTATATAGTTAATAAATCAGTATATATAATTTGATGCATATCTGGCAGGGTTTTATTTGATACTGTTCATGAGTTATAATGTTATTCCTTTCTCAACTTTATTCAATTAAAATTTATGTAGTATGTTTCAGATACTAATACAATCAGTTCAATATAAATACTAATTGTTTATTTCATATGAATAGGAGTGAAATTTCTTAAGAAGCTTTATTTTTGTAATCGTAACAGTTGTGTTAATGTTTCTTATAGTTTCTGTTCAGGGAACATGCCAAAAACATACAGACTGTCAGACCTGTAAGCAAAATTTAGTCGACTGTGTTGGTCATTTTGGTTATATTGACCTCGCAATACCTGTTTATCATGTTGGCTTTTTTCGCTTGACGATACAAATGTTGCAGTGTATTTGTAAAGTATTATTTTTTTTTTCCTATCACATTTATTTTAATTTCCATGAAAAATTAGTGAAATTATAAATATTTTTCTATAATAGATGAATAATCTAGGCTTTTTTCGGTTAGGTTGATCGAAACCGTTTGATGGCTGATTGTATAAATCACTTTTAAAAGTTCCATATACAGTAGTCATGGATATTATGGGATTTGATTTTAAATTTACGATCTTAAATTTTCCGAAGATCTAATAACTTAAGAATTACAGTTCTGTTCTGCACTGTTAATTTCTGGCGAGCAGAAAAAGTCGTTTTTGCATCAAGTTAATAACCCAAATTTGGATTATTTACGGCGAAAGGCGCTTCATAAACGTATCGTCGCTGCAAGTAAAAAGATTACGATTTGTCACAAATGTGGGCATAGAAATGGTTAGTACTTCAGGTGTATTTTCAAAATTGGGAGATTCTAGTTTTTTGGAAATTGTGGAAGTTTTTTTTTTCACCAGTATGTGTTATAATGATATCTTAAAGAGGATTGCCTACTTGGTTCTCTTTAACATCTAATCAAGCTAATCAGAAAGTGCAATGTATGAGTTAAAATGATCAGGATTTAATAATGACAGGGTGGAGGCGACAAATTTTTTTTGTCGTTGAATGTTCTATTTTTTTAACAGCTTAGTGTTTAGGTGTTGTAAAAAAAGCGGTTGGTGCAGTATTGAAAATAGCGCATGCTGAAACAATTCCTGCTGATAATTATTCCGAATACATTTATGCTGCACAGGAGAATAAGGATTTGCAAAATTTATTGCCAAAAACGAAATTCACTCTGTTAGACCCTCTTCAAGTCCAAGTTCTCTTTAGCAAAGTCGAGAAAGAGGTTCATATTATTATTCAATTTAAAAAAAAAAAGTATGCAGATCGCAACTAATTATTACTGAAATCAGTAATTTATGTATTTTCTTTCATCTCTCTTGGGTGGAATTACGGCCCAAGGTTGATATGCGGACAAGAGCTACCCATTTTATTTACCGTGTGAAATAATTTATCAATTTCCAGTGAGGGTGATTAAAATATATCCCTTATAATTTTTAATTTTTTTCTTATGGTGAAAGGATTGCACTATTACTTTGCATAAATTTCACTGGAAGAATTTTCCAGGATATACCACTCCTCATGGTGCGTTCAGCAGATACGCCAAAACATCCGTCAGACGTAATTTTGACTAGAATACCTGTTCCTCCGTGTTGTATTCGGCCTTCTGTTGTATCTGAGGTAGTTCATTCATTGAAGTATATTGAAGAGAATATACAAACTTTAAGCACTCTTTATAAAAAAAGAATCATTGAAAAAGGTACCTACCGTTCGTTCACTTTATTTATTATTCCATTTCTCAATTATAGGTGAAGTCAGGAACAACTGAAGATGATATTACAATGAAATTGTCTGAAATTATGTTGATAAATGATGTTATTATGAAACACAAGAAGGAAGGATCACCAACAAAAACCATTTCAGAAACGTGGGATCATTTACAAGTAATTTTTTATTTTTAGTTAATCTTTTTATTATTTTCATGCTGCAACATTTTTGTTGATATGCTTTTGTGAGGATCGTCAGAATAGGTTATAATGTTCTTAAGATCTAGATGTTAGAATTCCTTTCTTTCCAGGTTCAGTGTGCTCTATACATTAATAGCGAACTGAGTGGATTACCACCTGATATGCAACCAAAAAGAACAACGCGTGGATTTACGCAACGGTTGAAAGGAAAGCAAGGCAGATTTAGGGGAAATCTCTCCGGAAAACGTGTTGATTTTTCTGGGAGGACGGTAAACACTCATGAATTTCAGCTTAAATTTTTTTATGTATTAAAGATAATGACTGGAATTAAAGATATGTTTCATGTTTATGATGGAGAAAAAAGTCGTCATTTTCTTGATTAAATTGATTAAACTATTTTACGCCTTCATCTCTATATATGCTTCTAACATGGTTCATGCTGCGAAGCTGCAAATTGTGAGATTGAAAATTCAAGAAATTGAGTGTCTACCAAAGTAGTCATGTATTTTTTTGATGCAGCATTTAAAGGCATTGGCTGTTTTATTTTGAAGTTTGGTTTGTATTTTATTATTTTCAGGTTATATCACCAGATCCAAATCTTAGAATTGATCAGGTTGGCGTTCCTGTTCATGTAGCTAAGATCCTTACTTTTCCGGAAATTGTCAATACAGCAAACATTGAACGAATGCGTAAGCTGATTTTGAATGGTGATGATATACATCCGGGAGCAAATCATATTGTGGAAAGAGCAACAGGCAACAAGCGTTTTTTGAGGTTTTGCGTCAGATCTTCATTTTTTTCAGTATCTCGTTTGCATTTAGTTATAATAAATACACATTTATGCGGTAAGCATCAATAGGCTTGCAGAAAAATTGGTCATATTGCACTTTGTAAATAAGCTGCAGCTCTCAACTACAGGTATGGCAATCGTGAAATAACAGCTGCGCAGTTGAAAGTTGGTGATGTTGTTGAACGGCATTTGGATGACAACGATATTGTACTTTTTAACAGGCAACCTTCACTGCACAAAATCTCAATCATGTCTCACAGAGCAAAAATCGTTCCTGGAAGGACATTTAGGTATACCATGATTCTTGTCACTTGTGTTTCTATGTTTAGTTTATCTTATTTATTTAAGTTTAAAGTGGTCCGAAAGTCATTCTTCTTTTATTAATTTATCCAGTTAGATCTATCGGTGAAGCACTGCTTTTCGTCTCTGTATAAAACATCTCATAGTTACTCGGCATTTAACACCTGCAGAATATTTACATTATACTTAACTGTACCTTAATCCATTCTGTGGTTAGACATTGGTGGTTGCAAGTCCTACTCAATATGTGATCGTTTTTTGTATTTGATTATATTTCAATAGTCCGTAGCACTGAATGATTTAATTCACTTTGACCTATTTATTTTAGTGTTCTATCTATTTAGTATAGAAATATTACGGTGTTATTGACTTAGATTTAACGAATGTGCATGCACACCATACAATGCCGATTTTGATGGTGATGAGATGAATTTACATGTACCTCAAACTTATGAAGCACGAGCTGAAGCGTCTTTATTGATGGGAGTCAAAAGTAACCTAATCACGCCGAGATCTGGAGAACCGCTCATTGCAGCGATACAGGTATATTTATTTTTCGCTCTCCCCCTTAATTTTATTTGAAGCACTTCATTAACTTTTTTATTTAGTACTTTTCTTTTTGTCTTTATTTTATGAAAATATCAAAATTTCTGTGTGATCGATAAGATGAATTTGCCAAAATATTAAGTTATAGGTATTCTTTTCTTCATTCCTTGGAGTGAACTGTTTTGAACCACATTTTCTAAGAATCATAAATTGCAGGATTTCATCACTGGTAGTTATCTTCTAACACACAAGGATAGCTTTTTCCCTCGTTCTGAGATTCATCGTTTTGCGGCCTCAATCATAGATGTAGGCTCGAAAAAACAGCAGAAAATTCGGATACCACCACCAGCAATTCTCAAACCAGCTGAACTATGGACCGGAAAACAGGTATGATAATTTTTTCCGAGTCCGATGACTGCTTAATTATTTACTGATTGACATTATGACTTTAACTGTTATTTTTATCGACAACTTTCCTACGAGGCAGAGTCACGATGTTTTACTGCCATTAAAACTGTAGGAAAATAGTCAACAGTAATTACCTTTTGATGTCTGGAATGGATATTTCAGTATATATTAATTTTTAATTAATGGTTGGTGTTGAGTAATCGCTTATGGCTTTTCTCTGCTTCACAATCTATACAATCAGATGATTTCATTTACTTTCCTTTTGTAGCTAGTGGAACTAATTATAAGACCAGATGTGGATTCGAAGATCAATTTAAATTTGACTACAAAGAATAAGAGTTACACCGGCAACGAAGAATTTTGCATTAAGGTTTGTTAAGCATATATAGCGTAATATAGATTTTATTCTTCTGATTTTATTCTAATTAAACAGTTCTATTCTAAAACCAGACAGGATGAACTCTTTTCATTAAAACAATGTTGCTGTTAATGTAAACATTCAGGACTCCTACGTGATAATACGTAATAGCGTCTTAATATGTGGTGTGCTGGATAAAGCACTGTTGGGATCAGGCAGCAAAACAAATATATTTTACATACTTTTGCGTGATTTTGGTGAAGATGCGGCTGTTGATGCGATGTGGCGATTAGGCAGAATGGCACCTGTATTCCTAAGCAATCGCGGTTTCTCCATCGGTATTTGTGTTTTTGGACTTATGCCAGATTTGCAATTTATCTTCCTTTTTTTTTTTGGATTTAATTTATGTGAGTGCATAATTATTTCTACGGTTAAAAAAACCCTTCCATATACTTGTGCTGGAGGAGGTTTTGATTTTAAGTCTTTGCAGCTTGTTCACTCATGTTCAGCACTCTAGATAAAATCGAAGAGTTAGTTATTCACCTCCAAATATATAGTTGCTGTAAATAAATATTGTTACTCTGTGAACAAATGTATTCACTGTACGAACTGATGTCTCTCATTTGCAGGAATAGGTGATGTAAAGCCAAGTAAAGCCCTGCTAAGAGAAAAAGCCGAATTACTGAAAAATGGTTATGAGGTTTGCGATGATTATATTGAAAGCTTAAAAGAAGGGCGATTAAAAGCGCAACCAGGTTGCACAGAATATGAAACACTTGAAGCGCTGATCCTAAAAGAGCTTTCTGCTATTCGTGATCATGCAGGTCAAGCATGTTTACGTAATCTGTCAAGGTTATCCATACTTTCCATACTGACATCATTTTTTTTTCCAATCTTTCAAAGTAATATAAGCATTTTTTAATCGGGAATAACAATCGTTATGCTAAAATACAGTGATTTTTCCATCTTTCATTTTCAGACGAGTTTTATTATATTTTCATTTTCAGGCATAATGCTCCGCTAACTATGGCTGTCTGTGGCTCAAAGGGTTCCTTTATCAATATTTCACAGATGATCGCATGTGTAGGTCAGCAGGCTATCTCTGGGCATAGACCACCGGATGGTTTTGAGGTTTTAAGTTGCTGAATTTGTTAGTGAATAATGGTTTAAGCCCAGTTGACTTTTTTCTTTGAATGTTAACGTTTTTTAGTATTTTTTTATCATCCAACTTAAGACTGAGGAATAGGAAGTGGTCTTAGGTAAATCTTTTAATGTACGACTTCAATCTATAATTTATATTTATCCTTTTCGTTGATTTTCATATTTTATATTTTGTTGTCCGTTATATTTTTAGCAAAAAGTTAAGCTTTTTTGTAAAGTGCATTTTAGATATGGTGATATTACTGTTATTTAAAACTCAGAAATGCTTGTCCCAGCTGCAAGTTATGAAGTTATATTGGTGAATTAACTGAAATTTCCAATTTTCATGATATTATTTGCAGGATCGTTCCTTACCACATTTCGAAAGGCGTCAAAAAACTCCAGCTGCGAAAGGTTTTGTGGAAAATAGTTTTTATTCTGGTTTAACACCTACTGAATTCTTCTTTCATACTATGGGTGGTCGAGAAGGTCTTGTCGATACTGCAGTAAAGACTGCCGAAACTGGTTACATGCAGCGGCGATTAGTTAAATGTCTTGAAGTAGGTTTATACAGTTCACAAAAATGAAATGAGAGGCATATATTTATGTTTTGTTTCAAAATCCTAATTCATAAAATATTCGTTATAAAAACCCAATCCCATTTGACAGTGAAAACTTTAGAAATGGTTTCTCTGTTTAGGATCTTTGTGTAAATTATGATGGCACAGTGCGCTCATCTGTAGGCGATGTAATTGAATTTACATTCGGTGAGGATGGTTTGGATCCAGCATTAATGGAATCTAAAGATGGCGGAGTAGTAGATTTCAAGCATATACTTGAACATATCCGAAACACAGTCCCGTATGTTACCTTTTTTCCTACCGTGAAGAATGTAATGTAGTGATTTTTATTGCTGCCTTTTCATAGCGCTGTATATTTTTCCAACTTTTTGTGACCATTTATATTTTTGATTCTTTTTCGCCTTGCTGCCGTTAGGGATTGGAAGAAGCACATAACTTCATAATAAAATTCACTCTATCAAATAATTACAATACAGACATTCGACAAATGAAGATATGGATATAACCGCCGAAGAAATACAAAGAATTATCACAGAAAGAGTCAATGAAAAGATTGGAAAAGTACATGTGACGTTTCGTGAACAGCTTGAATCTTTCATTAATGATTATCTGAAAAAAACGGACAAGTACTATAAGCTTGCTAAAAGTTGCCGTAAACATATGCAGTAAGTAACATTTATTTTATTTTTATTTTATTTGTGTCACTGGCTTTATTTTATTTAATTTTAGAAAAAATTTTTGGATAATACAGTTGTTTCTATGGAAATTTGAATCCTTTCCCAATTATAAAAAAATATGACCGTTAGATGTCTGACGGATATGCCTCGTTATGAATAATTATTCATACAGAAATGATTGTTTAATTACAGAGTGTTAGCGGGGCAGGGAACTTATAAAAACAGAGGCATGTTGAGCTAATCCTCTGTTTTTCTGGACTGCTACCTGTAACACTTTTACATATCGCCATTATCATAGTTGATCAAGTGTTTCATGCAATCAAGCACTATTATCAATTATGCATAATGTTTAATACTTGACTAGTGACTTTTAATCATAAATAATGACTTTAAATGCTTTCATCATGTTATCACAAAAACACTAAAATGCAATCAATACTTTTCATTTCTTATTCTATTTTTATTCTACATAGCACTTTTTTATTCTCTTTTCCCGACAGGTCACCGCCATCAGGAGCATGTTGTGCTGAATGTAAGAGTCAGGATTTCTTCCGACAGACAGAAATTAAATCGCGTTGTTTATCACGTGCGCAAGCAATCGCCTTCGTTGAACTTTGCTCAAGAAAATTTAAACGTGCTATATGTGAGCCGGGCACAGCAGTTGGAGCTATTGCTGCTACTAGTATTGGTAAATTTTTTTTGATCTGTTTTTATATCGATCATAATACTTTGTTTTTTTTTCACATTTACTTACATTCTTTTGACTTTTGCATGCTTTTTGAACTACACTACATTGCAATCTCTTTTTATTTTATTACTGTTTTATTGGAACGGAAAATATCCATTTTCAGGTGAACCATCAACACAGATGACACTAAAAACATTTCACTTTGCCGGTGTTGCTTCCATGAATATTACTCAGGTATATTTTTTACTCTGCCTGATGTAATGGGAAACTTTTCGATTTTGGAAAATTTGATGTACGCAGAAAGTGTGAAGTAAAGTTTGTCATATCAAGACTGCTTCTTTGAAGCGTTTAACGTACTTTTTAATCATTTATCTATTATCAAAATAGTTCTTGGTGACAGTACTGCAATTTTTAATCTGAAGTTTCTAACTCTAAACGTATTGTGATTTTATATTAAATCGGAAAAATACTGTCTTCAGGGTGTACCACGAATCAAAGAAATCATTAATGGCGTAAAGTTAATTTCAACACCAATAATCACAGCTGCATTATCGAATGAAAAGGATGAAAAACTCGCTAGACGAGTGAAAGCAAGAATTGAGAAAACAACTCTTGGTTTGTGTTTTTTTTTTATTCCTGGTTTTGAAAATTGTAATTTGATTTGTCCATTTAACCTTTTTCTTTGGAATAGGACAACTAGTCCATGAGACTGCACTGCATTAAAAAATTTAGTCGGAAACTTGAAGTTTTCGATACTGTATCCTTAATATCCTCAATTCATTCTGCAGGTGAAATCTGTGATTACATAGAGGAAGTGTATTTACCGGACGATTGTTTCATTCTGTTAAAAATCAATGCAAAACGTGTCCGACTTCTCCAGCTTGAAATCACAATGTCATCAATTGCACAATCTATTTGTACATCAAAGCTTCCTGTTCCAGTGAAAATATCGCAGGTTGATGATTGAAAAAAAATTTTTCATTAATAAAAATTATATTGCGAGAAGAGAAAATGCATAAGAGTCGGATTTCACCTTCATTGGTCTAGCAGTCCCTGTGTTAAAATGAATAAGCATGTTCTTGCTTGCTTAGAAGGATGAAACTGTAACTTGTTCATTTGGTGATTTGTTGACCAAGCCTACTAGAATTTCCAGTCTTTTAGTCTTCTTAATTTTAGGAGAAAAAACAGAACCTTGTTTTTCATATACATTGTAAAACTTTCTTTTCTATAAAAATCTACTTTTAGATCAGAATCCTGGGTAAAACAATTATGACAATTCGACCACCAGAATTAGCCAAGTGCTCTAAAATGATGGCGGTTCAGTATTTGAAGTACAATATTGGAAATGTTGTTGTAAAAGGTATACATAATTCGTCAAAATTTATTGCATTAAAACCAAGTTTTTAGTTAACTTAGACTATGTCCTTATTTGCGTGATCAACTTTAGTCTTCGGTAATTTTACCTCAGTCATTATATGTGCTGAGCATTACTTCACATTGGTTTTCTGAAAGGAAAAAGCTTGATGTACTGATTCATTTTATTTATTCGTGAATTTGTGCCGCTAGTGGTTCCCTCTTGTTTGACGAAAAATTATTAGGAGCTCTTTTGAGGTCTTCCGGGTATTGTTCGTTGTGTCATTCATGCTGATGAAAAGAAAGGTGATTCATACAAATTACTGGTAGAAGGTGTGGATTATCGTGAAGTTATGGCAACAGTTGGTGTTGATGGCCGTCGAACATATTTCAATAATGCACTCACTGTTGCTGATGTATTATTTGTCGAATTATCCTTTCTAAAAATACCTATTAATTATCTTGTCAGCAGATAGATTAAGGAAAACAGTTGTGGAGTCCTTTTTCGGAAGGTCAATATAGGATTATGTTTAACGTACGATTATACTTTTTTCACAAAATAATATAATAATTACTGATACAAAATAGAATAAAAGCAATCTATTTGAAGAAATTTAGCGTGCCTTCTATTACAGGTGCTTGGCATAGAAGCAGCCCGTGCATCCATTATATCAGAAATATTGTCCACAATGGCATCACATGGAATTGGTTTGGACCAGCGACATGTTATGCTGCTTGCTGATCTGATGACTTATAGGTTTCTTTTGCTTTCTTGAGTGTTGGAAATTTCTCAGAAGTTCATGAAATTGTTAAATCCATTTTATAAAACTACGAACTGAAATTATGGGCATTTACACATTTCGAGAGATTTTGCGTGTGCTGAAAGCAAAACTGATTTAGAGGCGAAGTACTTGGTATAACGCGGAATGGTTTGGTAAAGATGAAAGAATCAGTGCTGCTACTGGCATCATTTGAAAAAACGGCTGATCATCTCTTCGAAGCAGCATTTTTCTCTCAAGAAGATAAGATATGTGGTGTAAGCGAATGTATTATTCTTGGTACTCCAATCACAATTGGTACTGGTTTATTCAAGTTGCTTCATAATCATGGCAAACGACTGCCAATATCCAAAACTAGCACTATTTTTGAATCACCTGAATTTAATTTGAAATTGTAATATTTTACATTTTCACGAGACATTTTATTTTCTGGCCTTATGCACAGTGTAGTCAATTTAATCAGTTCGTAAATTAATTAAAAGAGTAGAGTTGGAAAGTTTGGAAGATTGTTGTCAGTATGAAGTTACACAAACAGCAATAGGCGACATTTTTTATTTTTCCTCTTGTTTACAAAATCTCCATGAAATATGGATGGAAAATGTCCTTGTTCTCTTTCAAGAGCAAAACTGCAGAAATGTCAGTGCATATTTTGTAAAATCAATTTTAAGAAAAATGATTACTCCATCAGCTCAAAAGAAATGTGTTTTTTTTGAAGGATAATCTCAGTGTTAAGGGGGAAGTATTCTTCTTAATGGTACTCTGAATAAAATGTATATCTTTAACAACATAACAACATGATGCTTAAGAAAAAGGGATAAATAAAATAATGCTTACTTAACTTTTTATAGTGAATTGTTTACGGGTTTTTATGTTACAGTTGTTCATATTGTTTATTTTCCGAACTTATTAATATCATTTGTGTGCCGATTGTTACTTGTTGTAATCCCATAATTCTAATTAAATTTTTCTTTTAATTTTCATAGCATGAAAGGGCCCAAATCTATTCTTAAGAAATTTTCCTTGGATTTGCTTCAATTATCATTTGAGATCTCCCAAATTTTCGTTTGGATTGTGCTAATTAGACTGGTACGAAAAATAATGACTGTCGTGACGCAGCAAAGAAATAGTGATGAGACCAGTTACATACTGTAAAAGTTACGAATGTGAAATAGATAAAAGTAGGCCGCCATTCTCTTTCTATAGATTCACTCTATAATCCATTTCTCTTTAATTAAGTCGTAGTAATTAACTGATTTTACCTGCAATTTCTATATTTTCTTGGTCTACTTTATACTACTTTATTCTAGACTATTGCAATTGAAGAAATTAAACTGAAACTGAACGAATCAAATGTATTACAAATATGCATACATACATAGAACTGGGAGGCAGATAAAGAATGTATAATGAAGGAATATTCCAGGAACCAAAATGACATAAAATAAATTGATGCGAGGGTATGAAAGTGAAAAACTGTATATGAACTATGAAAGGAATAATGACAAGAATCGCTAAAAGAATAACAAGACAACTAACATCTGTGACTTACTGGTAAAGCATATCTTAAAAATAAAAATTAAGATAATGAGGAGATCAATAACAAAGTGTTATGAGTAAAACGTAAAGAATAATGCTGATATAGTCAAGATTTTTGATATCTGCGAAGAAAAGTCCATTAACATTTCAACGTTTCTTTTTCACTCCAATAGCAGGACATATATCCTTATTCAAACATTCCGAACACTTTGGTAAAACAGGTAAACATGTTTGCTGACCAAAGCCCACTAGTAATTTATTCAACTCTTGCCACTGTTCACGTGGAACTAACGCTTCCAGAGCTATTCGTGTTTCTTTCGGACTTGAAGTTTTGATCTGCAGAAATGAATTTCACAGAATTTATGAAACCTTTTCCTAGTAATGGCCTCTCCTCTACGACAGCCACTAATCTAGATAGTTGAAAAAAGAATGTATCTGAAATCTTAACAAGATGCAAATAAGCCCCAGCATTTAATATTTATAAAATTACTACAAATCTACTGTTCATGAAGAGTTAACACTGACGAAATCACTCCCCTGAAAGCCTCTTTTTTCTTTATTCAGCTTATTTATCTTGAAATTGCCGCACTGCATTCCATCTTCAATTACTCTAACAGTCTGTTACTTTTCGTAAAAAAGGCTCGATTACGTACCCATCCAAGTCTATTGCTTATTCGATGTACATGTGTATCAACACCAAGTCCTTCCATCTGATCCCAAGCGGTATGCATAGCAAGATAAGCCATCTTTTCTCCAACACCTGGTAAATCGCAAAGTTCTTCCACCGTATTTGGTATATCGCCATCATAACGCTCTTTCAAAATCTCTGCCACCTTTTTGATATATACAGCTTTCTTCTGAAATAAAAAAAAAAAAAGAATCAGAATTTTTCAAAAAAAAAAACACGGAATGAAGAAAATGAAAGTAACATTACAGAGAGGAAGGCTTTTCAAGTTAAATCGTCACAATAAACTTCCATAGTGACAAAGTAGGATAGTTCTTTCTCAGATTTTTTCTAAGCAAAAATAATATATCAACCTTAGTCACCAAGTCATCCTTTACAAATTATAATATATACTCCATAAAGACAAAAAAACCAAGAAGTATCTTATTACACACTTTTACGAATAAACATACCCTGCCACTACAATTATTTTTTAATTATTATTTTTGCTCAATTCTCACCTTATAAAAACCGACCGGAATGAGTAGTTTTTGAAGCTCTTCCGTAGAAATTAGGATTAAATCATCAACAGTACATCCGTGTTCTTGTAAACGCTAGAAACCAAAAAACATCAAACACAACTCACAGATATTCATTTTAAATAATATGCAATCATCGATAGAGTGCGGATTTCTACAATGAAAAACTAATTTAGCAATAACCTAAATTTAATCTTTTGTTCTGCAAAAGTCTTTTACTTCTCCATTAAATAATCAGATCACTTATACCATTCAAAATAATGGATATACTTGAATACATACACTACAAAAACTGTACGAGTATGTAAGTATACATGCATATAGAAGGTGGATAAAAATACATAAGCACCTATGTATAAATAAAACCGGGTTAGTAAAAGTCCTTCATATTCATATTAATTTTAAGATAAATTTTCGGTTATAACTTACATACATTGCAGCAGCAGTTACTTGATCTTTTGTTTGACTTGATAACATCAACGATAACAGTGTTTGAAAGCGAAATACCTCAAAATCCAACAAAATGTAAGATATTTCAGGAATTAAACGCTGTTATTTCAGATTAAATTCAATATTCTTCCTGGCACAATCACAAGAAATTTAGAGTTCAAGCAAAACTTCATAATCTTTCTAACAGCATTACTCGCTATAATAATCTATCATTTATGAAAATGAAAAATATTGAAAAAAAAATGAAGAGAAGTAGCATTATCAGCAAAACTTGTGTTTTTAAATTCTTTCCGTTATTAAACCCAACGAAACGACTAATAGTACACACATTAATAAATCTCAAAAACGGCCCAAAATATCACTCTTACCTTTGGTTCGGCAAGTGCATCAGCAAGCATATGACAACCCATACTATCCACTGGAGCATCGTTGTTACTTCTCATTTGCTTGATATTCTCAAAATGCTTCATCCAGAGGAGTGATTTTTCCTCACTACTACTCTGTCCGTTTTGTCCTGAAATATTTTACAATAGCAAAATGTTGTACGAATAATGCAATTTTACGGGTGAGAAAAAGAAAGATACCTTTTGTGCAAGGAATCTCTTTCTCAGCTGCTATTTTCAACGTTTTCCGGCGTTTCTTCACTGGTGACGCCATTTTCCGGAATATGCTCCGGAATTGAATGGTTTTACTAGTCTGAAATGCATTCTACGTTCATCGTCATTCCAAAAATTAGTATGTAAAAATGGGAAGATAAATAAACAGACATTATTGGATAAAGTGAGAAGAATATCGAGTAAAACAAACAAGATCCGTAATTTTCACAGTCTCCGATCATTGTGATCTTATAAGCATGTTGAAAAGTTGACATGTCAAGGAGCTGTAGCATTTTATTATTACTTATGCTTAACAAACGATTGGTGGGTGGCATTTAATTTGAGTCTTTAAAATGTTTGGTTTACAATAAAACTAGACGAAAGATATTTTTGAGTAAAATATTGCATATGTAATTTAAACAGAACAAGCAACCTTTTCTCTTTCCTCAGGTTAATATATTTGCTCTCGATGAAAACGGAAACAAGTGATATTTTTGGTCTGTTAAAAGTGCTGGATGAATTGAAGCATTTGAAAAGGACCGGATGGACGAAGTTCAACGTTCGTTATGTTTGCATTCTTTTTTTCTGAGAATTTCTGCCCAATTTTTGTTTTTTTTTCTATGCTCAATATTCATCTCTACAAATTTCAAACAGTTGCTTTTACTGGTGTTGATGGATTCCGAAATTGATTTCATTAGGCAGGTAAATGAACATGTCTTGTAGCTCTGTATACAAAGTTATCGTCTCATTTGTTTCATTTGGAAACTGAAATGTATTGTGTTTTATAAATTGGCTGTGCTTTGCTGTTTCACCTTAAAATTTTTAGATTCCGGAACCAGAAACAGTAGCCTGTCATATGTATCGTATGGCAGTGCTTGCAATGTTACTGGATGGTGACTGTGATCATGCCAAATGTGTAAGAATGACATTGGTGCACGATCTCGGTGAGGCTATTGTAGGTGATATTACTCCACACTGCGGGATTTCGGCTAGCGAAAAGCATCTGCTAGAAGATGAGGTTTATTTTCATAGATCAGAATTACAGATATCTTCTTCCGACTTAAATTTGGTAATTATGGAATTCTGAGAAATTATAAATGTATTTTAAAAGGGTTGGTTTCTTTTTATCTAAATAATGATAGCCCATTTATCTAGCAGCTAAAAGACGACTAACTCGCCCAGTATGAAAACGGAATGACGAATCCTATCTTCATTTTATTTGGAGATTTATAGTTTTAAGCACTGCTTGAACCATATACAGGCTATGAAAAAAATTACGGCAATGGTGCCATCAACGGCTGGTTCCGATTGGTATTCATTATGGCAAGAATATGAAGCCAATGAAACGAAAGAAGCTAAAATTGTTAAACATTTGGATAAATTTGATATGGTCGTTCAAGCTTTTCACTATGAGCAGAAATACGGTGCTGGTAAGTGTATATTATATTCAGAATGCCAGTTTTTTATTATATTAATCTCATCCGACAATAGCTTCTCAGCTTTTTTCTTCTCCTGTCGCTATAGATGCCAAAAAAGAAAATCCAAAAAACCCATTGTTTCTCGAATGTATATTACAGCAAATTTATAATGAAACTTTATTATCGAGTGATAAACGACATCACTGACAGTTTATAACAGTTATCTCATTCTTAGGGTTTATATTGTCGGAAGTTTAATGTTATTAACATTTCCTATAGGTTGCTGAGATGGCCGTCTAATAAATTTTTTGTGTGCATTCCAATTCAATTCATATATCATGTGGTGGTATAGAAGTAATGAAAACGTGATAGTATCGAAATATTGTAAAGAACAGTTTTAGGGTGAGTCTAGAAAACGGGCTCTTCCCTTGTTGTATTACTCATATAAATTTTTTTCCTTTTTAATTATGGCCGAATATAATTGGGCTTCAGACTTGGAACAATTTTTCGATTCAACAAAAGATTCATTCACGCTAGAGCCTTTTATATCATGGGTTGAGGAACTGCGAATGAAACGATTGCTAAGTAAAGAGAAAATACAAGAACACAATAAAGTTTCTTCGAACAATAGTAACTGTTAGTAATGTATTGTTTTTTTTTTTTTTTTTGTTGTGCTGGAAAATCTAGGTGATATTAATCATTCTTCTCATATTGCATCATATCATTATTACTTGTGATTACTGAAAAAAATAAAACTATTCAATTATTCAGTCCCAAGCAGTCTTTCTTCCAAATTCTTCTTTGTTATTGCCTTCCTGAAATTGGTAAACAATTAATATATATTTAATTATTTTATTTCTTTTTAGAATCATCCTTCTAGTAACCACAGTTGATTTTCAGTGATTTGTTTCTTTTTCATTACTGAAGTATTCTTTCATGTTAGCAGGATTCTTGTCCTTGCCAGCAAGAAAATTTCAATTTATTTTGTCATAATTTTTTCTCTACTTCTGTGTAAAAAATGTCTGGTGCGATATGATAATATAAATTATGATTGAAATAAATACATCTTTTATTTCATAAAATTTCAAAACTGGTCATTTTCATATCCACTTGGGTTATCTTAACGAAGTATTTACTCTTCGATGACACTAGACCACCAACAATTAATTATATATATTTAGCGGATTGGAATTTCATGATTGATTTAGTTTTCTCATCGTCACTTATCCAAAACTTATAATAAATTCTCTTTTTTTTTGGCCTTCTCAGCTTTAATAATATGAGTATGAAAACAAGGAAAAGATCTAATGAGGATTCAATTACTGCTGATGCTGATTTAAACGGAACTGTACTACTGAATTCTAATGCTATTGCCTCGACTAATTCATATGGTACAGACAGAAATGAATATGATGTTTGGCTGGTTAGGAAGCCGACGAGGGTTTGTCTCTACGAATTTCTTAGCGATTTGCATGTAACAACACTATAAATTGTTATTTTTAATTTGTTTTAATCCCTATCTGTATCCCAGTTAAATTACAGCATTGAAAAATGATAAATCTATGTAGCTTTTGTGACATCGAAGAAGGCATTGTTAATTTCAGGTTCCACTGAGTGATTTGTTATCAATTAAATTTCCTCATAAAGCAAAAAACCGAGTAAGACTTGCAACTCCATCTCGATCAGATGCAGTACCACTTTATTGTCATTTTAATCAACTTACTATACCGCATGTTTATATTCCAACTGACGGTATCAGAACCCAGAAAGATGCCATGGCGCTGAAAGCCAGTTCGTTTCTTTTTATTTTATTTATTAATTTTTTTGATACTAGCACGTGAAGTATCTGTGAGGATAGAAGTGGAAGTCAAAGGTAGATGTAAGGCAGAATGAGAAAATATAAAATTGAGAGATAGAGGAAGGAGGTGTCCTTCTGTTCACTGGTTAGAATAAGATTAAATTTCTTGATATCATATATTGAAGTAAAACATGAAATTTTTACAAATTTTCCAACCTCTTGTCAAGCAGTAAATAATCATTAACCAGTAGTATTCGATAAAAATTGTAGCAGAAAGAGATATAGCTGTTCAGAATAAAATATAGCTATTCAGAACATTTTCCATAGTAATGTGGTAATGTTACGTAATATATTCCAATTCCACATTATTATAAAATGTATCCTGAATAGCTATATCCTCTTCTAACCCACAGTAATAACGAAAGATTGCTTCATATAAAATGATATGTATTTTGTAAATGTTTTTATGGCTATCGTCCGTCCCATTATGTAGTACAATTCTGCTCATAGTCGCTTTGGCTTTCACTGATCATAGTGAATGGAAAACAAAAGAACATGTACCATCATTATCTGAGGCTTTTAGCATAGTTTAACATCCCTCTATTTCGTCTTCATTTCTCACATTACAGTTGATGAATTGGTTAGAGAGTAGAATAGAATCATTAATCAATTTTTTTTTCCGTTTT
>PQVD01003080.1:0-14779 GCA_003012265.1 Setaria equina
ACAAATTACTGCAACAAAATTTACAAACATTACAGCTTACTGTAACATTCTTATCAGTATTACAAATTACTGCAACAAAATTTACAAACATTACAGCTTACTGTAGCATTCTTATCAGTATTACATTAATTTATGAGACAATTACAGTTTTATTGTGGTATTTTTAGCAGAAAATATGAATATTGAATTATTAATAAAATAAATTAACACAATGAAAATATTACAGCAATTTTAGTTAAATATATCATTATTACGCTGCTGATAAAGGAAATAGCAAAATTAAGCTATCCATTTTACCATAATATTTTTTATCAGAATTTATCAATAATAAATTCTTAAATGATTGATATTCTTACTGCCCATTTTTAAAATTAGACTATTTTAAACAAGTTTTTCATTTAAATTATCTTATCACCAATTACAAGCTGTGTTTATAGATGGATATATGAAGATTTTGCTAGAAGATATCGCATTCTTTATCCTGAAAAACAATTATGGCATAATGAGCCAAAAATTTTTGCTAAAAAAATATGCAGCAAATATCTTATGGTAAGTTACTTTCATCTGATAATATGATAAGAATTTATCATTTTTGTAGCATAGCATGATTGTTCTATGTATGGTACTAATTTACATTCATTTTTCTAATGATTTTTTTCTTTTTTTTTTTTTTTTGACGACTTTCGCTTACGACTTTTTTTTATTCAACTCAATTTTACAATTACTACACTATAAACATCCATATATTCATAAAAAGCCTACCTATGCCGAACTTTCGCATAAATCGCTGACATTATTTCCATATTAGTTCGTCTCCACTGTCGTCCAAGATATCGAGCTTGCATTTTGAGTAATTTTAATACGTATAGTTGAAATACTGCCTAGAAAACAAAATAAAATAGATTAGTTTTTAACTATCAAACTATATTGAAATCTTAAATCTGGATTTTTTTTTTCGTTGATTAAAAATACAGAAACTAATTCTACTACGTTAGCGATGGATTCTTCAAACTTAACGTCATATTTCTATGAAAATCAACCCCTATTATAAGAGATATATGTAATAAAATGCGGTTTGAAAGGTTATATAACTTTTAATTTACAAACTTGAGAAATTAGATAAAGAAAAAGGGAAATGAAATATGTATTAATAAAGTGTTTATTTTTGATCGTCAAGTAACAAACCAGTTTAACTCGCAATGAGCGTTTTAAAATTGGAGCAGATTTGAATACTACAAGCATCATCGTACGTGCATGCTTCCATTTCGTCAATTTATTTAAAACGCGCAGAAGATTGATAGCCGAAAAAACATTACGCCATAAATAATATGTTGGTGATTGCGAATCATTGTCTTCCAAGTTATCAACATCTAACACAGGCCATTCTTCTATAATGCCGCTATTACAGACGAAACATTTAAACTTGTTTGCTTGATATTCTTTTTTTAATTTATTACTAAAATTATTTAATATTATTTTCCTAATGTTTTGAAAAATGAAAAGGGATCGACCGGACCACTCAAAAGTTATTGAGGATATAAGAATCCAAATGATGATGAAAATAGGGAAAAAGTAAAGTAAAAGATGGAAGAGTCAAATTAAATGGTCAATTATAGGATGAAGATCGCTTGTTGGAAGAGACAAATTGCAGAACATACATCTATTTTTTCGTATGACGGATTTCGTTAAAAATATTTCTTTACTGGACTAACTTTGAGTAACGAACTCTATCAGTATAAAATCATACAAAGATTTACCTTGGTTTCGCACATAATAAAGCGGCGCATGAGGATAATTGTAAGGGGGCAGTTCATGCTTCGACTGTATATATCGAACCATATTTTGATCCATAAATTTTAGGATTAGCGGGATGCAATTAGCAAAAACAAGATGCTGTCCGACATACTCAAATTGATATATGTGGTTTAATCGAAAATGTTTCATCAGTAATATTAGAACTGCGGAAGCAGCTTTAACCATTATCTGGAAAATCAGGAATGGAATGAGGCACACCACCGAAAATATATAAATTTTATTCGAATTATGGAAAATGGAATGAATTTATTTCCTACGTGAACTCTTGCTTTCTTTTTCCCGTTTGTTGATTTATGGATAAAAATAAAACAAAAAGTACTTCTTTATGTCGATTAACATCGATTGCAATACGAACACTTTGCTCGAGAATATTTGAAAGTGAACCGTCGAAATTAACTGAGTTTGATAGTATTTCATAATTATCCGTTTCAGGTGTAAGCACATCCGAGAGTATATTGATTGCTTCGCTTTTTGCCTTTAATTACGGCTTTAACACTTTCAACAGATTCATTACTAACTAACAGCTCTCATGCTGAATCTAGTCATTATTCATTGAAACCATACAAATACTTTATTAATATGCATAGCGAACTTTCTTATGTTGGTACCTTTACATGTCTCGAAAAAAAGAGCTCCTGATTCTAACAATTCTTATTCCGATCAAAGCAGAATTGGTACTACAATTCCATCTCACATCAAAACGCTAACCTTTGAGGAAGGTGCAGCAGCCAGCAGAACTTTTAATAAGGCAATAATGTATTGACTTAAATTGGGTAACATCATTCGATACAACTTTTCTGCACTCGTCATTGGGATATTATCTTCTTGTTGTGAAAATATATATCGATTTAATTCTTTTTCCCGATTTGCCTATAATTAACTCACCGATTCAACTCTTTTTCTTGATTTTTATCACTGATTAAGGAAATGATACCGAAGTTTCTGAAACCAAGAAATCTGAAATCTCAAAAAAAATATCAGTAAATAAACATACTTGCAATTCACCCAACGAAATATAAACGTGACGACGTAACGCATGAATACTTTTCTGTATTGGTAACGGTAAACCAAATACTGTAGTCGAATCGCTTGGTAAACGATAATTGAAAAATTTCATCCTGAAGATTACTGGCAATCAATTTAGCTTGATTTCATGCAGTCTTTTATAACTAAATTTTATGAAGTGGCAATTTTAATGTTACAAAACCTTCCGACTTCCAAGCAGTCGCAAATCTCTTAAGGAAAAAAAAGATGAAGAAAAAACAACATCAAATTTCTTGGAGAAAAAAGAAAGAAAAAAACAACAACGACCTTTCACATTGTAAAAATGTTTCAATATCTTCTTCACGTACTTTCGAATTCCATGGCAACGACGTTCGGAAAAGTATATCCATAGGTGGAGGTGTACTTGCGATAGGAGTATGATCACCTCCATATGAACTTCTACAACACAGTTATACAAAGCTAACACCATAATTTCCATTCAGCTACAGAGACTTTTCGTTAAAATCTTTTTAGTTTAATCGACCAATTTAGAACTTTAGTAAAAACATATGGCACTTTCGAAAGGCGTAGAAAAACAAAAAAAAAAAAAAAAAAAAAAAAAAAAAAAAAAAAAGAAAAAAAAAGGAGTCTGATTGAGCAAAAGCATACCGCATCAAAGGATTTGGACGACTCCACTTGTTCAACGTGTGCGGCACTTCTTTCCTTACCGGGGTAAGAACTAAAATGCTAATTAAGTCACAGGTAATTATTGGGACAAACACAACTCAATTAACCACGGCAAAGTATTTCTCTAGCAAAGTCCAGATTTCCTACAATCTCGTCGGATCTTTGAGATGTCTACCGTCATTAAAGAAGATAGTACTTGAAGAATGAGGTAGTTCATCAAATGTTAATTCATTCAAATCGTCCCCCTCCAGAGCATCGGTGCTTCCGTCACTAGATACACTTAAGTCTGATGGCGCTTGATCAATTTCTCCACATTCAAATCCAGTTTTATCCTGCTGTCCATCACTCTTCTCTGCAAATTGACATCACTCTGGATTGTGAATGAGAACTCTATTGTTACGAATGACACAATAACGATCGAACAAAAAATTGTAAAGAAAATTAATCCACCTTCAAGCGAACCAGAGGTAGTGCAAGCAAGCTGACGACAAATTAGTCGAGTTGAAGGATGAAGTGTTCTCTTTGGACGAATGATACCTGTGATAAATTGAAAATCCTTTATACACTTTAAATCCAGACTTTCCAGAGTTCAGAGAAAGTAAAATTGCGTGAAAGCTTTAATTGAAAATTCAGATAAATTCACCTTGGTTTTGTTCCGAATCATTCCCATTTATCGAAGATGATTTCATAGCACTTGCAACAAGCAGGGTGTCTTCGACTGAACTCAAATTAGCAGCCGCTCGTTTAGCAGCTTTACTTTCACGCAACTCTTTCCAACCTCCCAATATTGTTAGGAGTGTTTTCCAAACAAGTAAAAGAACCTGCAAATAAATTCTTACTTATGCTAGGGAGTCCTAGCTTCTCACACATCGAAGCACCTAAAATAATATCAGAATAGTCTCTGTAGAATAACCAGGAGACATGAATTGCTGGCAGGCAGACCATATTTCGCATGTAAATGCTGACAAATACGCATTTGTAATCAGTATTAACAGATTAGCATCTTTGTATGGTCTTTTAAGAGCAACTGAAAACATTACTTTTTTCATTGGGAAGTGAGGGCTGCTTCCGTGACAGAAAGCCGGCATCATTTCAAGCAAAACCATAATCAACGACATATCAGCACCCTCGATAACTTCTTCTACAAATGTTTCGTAATAACATAGCTTAAAATTTTATTACTCTTATCCAAAATGGAATGAAATCCAGTTGCGATAAAAGAAATAATGTAAAAACTGACCAACTTCGGCGATAAAATTTTCTCTCAGTTCAGCATATCGAGATTTCTTATCGGCTAACACAACAAGTTCAAACAAATCTAATCGCCGTATCGACTCCACCATATGATATAAAGCACTCAGTGTTACTCGTAATGCTTCGTTATCGGCCATTGTAGCACTTCTTCGATTGCTTCGTCTTTCCACTATAAATAATTTCAACTATCGCAAAGACATGAATTCTTTGGCAGATAATACTGCTGTGATATTCCCATGAATAACAGGAAATTGTTTATGAAATTACCGAATATTCCAAACAATAAAAGCAAAAAGTCCCACTACATCATTGTCACCAAAAGCAGTAAACATTAAGAGCAAATTAGTAATTTTTTTTTTTTGCAAAATTTGTTCCTTACTCTTGGATTTTTAATAGCCATTGCAGAAACAATTTTGGTATCTAAATTATAAATATTCAGCTTTTAAAACCCACAAAAATAAATACCGAAAAAAAAAACGCACCAACACTTTCTGAAAGATCAGCATTGGATGCTGAACGGCTGTTTGATGCTGAGGAGGATCGACTATAATGACCTGCTCCAACGAGTCCACCGTCCCACATATCATGGGTTTCAGTTAACAATAGCTTACACAACGCCTGTAAAAGAATTGCTTGAAAGTAATAACATTCCTTTGCGCAAGGATTTTTGATTAATTATTCCACGACAAATGTTTGCACATTTTAAAAAGATCCAAACATTCAAATACTTTCTACCTGGTAAACCCCAATTTCGTAAGCTTTGTAAGCGTTCAAAACTCCCTCCGTTAGGCATTTTTCTTCGTAATATCCTAAATCGTTTCGATCTTCTTTTTCACCATTACCTTTGAAAGTAGCATCGATAGTAAAGTCCGTGTCATCGACAAAATCCATATAAGCACCCTAAAATGTGGAAAGCAATAAATATACGCCACTGCGCATCACATAATTTGAAAGCTGTTTGAAATTACTTTAATCAATAAGAATAAAATGCACCACCACACTAATCAAATCGTTCACAAATATGCTAAGCCCTTTTTTTTTCTACTCAAGAAATTATATAGCAACTTACTAGATATATCAAGTGTACGTCATCAAGATAACATGCAAATCTCTTGAACATAAATGCATAAATACAAATTACTGACAATTAATTATTACAAACCTGTAATATATAAAGTATGGATCGAGAAGCATTTAACCGTATATTTGGCTCAGTTCTTTCCAGCTCTTCCAATAAACTCAAAAAAACATCCTTTTGTTGAAACTCCGTGAGTTTTGACCATTTATAACCGAGCTAAAAATGACTATACGTTTCAGCGGATTAGTGATACGATTAAGCAATTGCGAAATATAGAATTCCAACACCAAAAATTCTTGACCACAATGCAGTGTTTTGAAACCAGCACCTTTCTGGACTCCATGAAATCTCGGTAGGCATGCATGTTCAGTGCCCAATCTTCCAACTCGCTGTAAGTGTAAAGTTCAGCCAATTCTGCTGCATGGGTATCACAATCCGAATAGACAAATTCAAAATCATTCATTTCAGCGCGTGTCTAAAGATAAAATTTGAACCAACCAAATCAGAAAAATGAAAAAGGAACTCCTACTCATTCGCTTAAACCAGTTATTTATAATGGTGAAGAAGAAATTACACAAACAAGTTTGTAGATTAGTACATGAGTACTTGAACTGATAATTAGGTACTTCAGTAGAAACTTAAAGTGCAACATCAGATGCATAAATGAATTTACAATTCTAAATAACAGCTTGCAAATTAGTTAGAATTAACAAGTTAAAATGAAACTTTAATATTGATTATATCAGGGGAAAAAATTAGTTAAGAGAAGCGAATACCGAAAAATCATTGCTTAACGGCCTTGACTTGTTTGATATTTTCTTGAGTTTCGGCAACTGTGCCGATCGTCTTTGTGCAAGTGCTGACTCACAAATGTCTGTCCGATTTTCAACAACATCATTTTGCATGTGTTCCACCTGTTCGTTGTTAAGCTTTATGACATTCACGCCATATACTGTAAAAATCACGTTTCACTTCCAATGCTTGCTTGAGATTACCCGATTCCTAACCACTATTGATTTATACTCAGTAATCAACTTCTGGCATTCAATATGATAGGGTATTTTAAAACTCAGCAATTGTTAAATATCATTGCACTAACCATCATCAGCAAAATTTGGCCGCACGCGTCGTAACAGATCTGGCTTTCCCAATCCTAAAGCAAAGCGCAATTGATTAATGATAATTTCAAAATCTTTCAAAAGCAAATAACCATCATGGAATCATCCATTATCATCATAGTGTAAAAAGTCGCTTGCTGGTTCCACTTACAGCAAAATGAAATAGGTGACAATTGAAATTTTAATCTACAAGCACTCTATACCAGAAGAACGAAACGAAACGAAAAGATAAAGAAGAGCTAAAATAGGGAAAAAAGGCAATCAAATGAATACAAACCTTGCGCATTCATTGATTTGACGGATACCTTCGGCGCGTATCAAGAAATGACTGGTCTATTCATATGAAATAACGTACTTCGCTTCTGCTGAATGAACTTTCGTTAGTGATATAATTTTAGACTACAATGATCATTATGTCTTATCACATACATATCTCCACATTCTCTACCTGCTTCGTTTGTACTGAAGAAATATGATGAACAATAATTTAAAAAACTGTAAGACGTGAAAATAAAATACTGATATGCAAAAATTGTGCTTAAAAATGAATAAAGATATAAGGAAAGCAATCGCACGTAAAATTTATACTGGGAAAAAAAACAATCTTAACTTTTTGAAAAATACAGAAACATATATACATGATCATGCCTATACAAAAAAATATTATATGTATGAAACATTATGAATTTGGATTTATACAGTAAAATTATCATCGAAAAAATGTAGAACAAAATTGTATGCATAGTTGTATAAGCATAACAACGAGTTATATGTGAGAAAAAAATTATACACGGTATGATGTGCATATCGATGAATAAATATAAATATTTTATAGATACGAAAAAACAATTAAACGTATAAATGTTACCTCATAAAGCATATGAATAAAACGTGCAAAAATTAGTAGCAGAATAAGAAAAATTAATGCCAAAATAACAACTGATACTACTGATAATGAGGTCGATGGTAAGGCAGTAATGTAAAATAGTTCAATAATACTTCCTGCTATATCAAAGGTTAATGAGAACTGGTGAAACAATTCGCGAATGAACTCGCATACGAAGTTCCTGTTGTGTCAAAGATTAATGGGAATTGGTGAAACAATTCGCGAGTGAACTCACAAACGAAAAACTGACAAAAACCAATCAATCTAGTGGTCAGTCTAATAACACGAAAAGCACTCAACGATGTTTTTCAAAAATATTCCACTCTTGCTAAGGTATCTATTTAATTGTTGCCTTTTCACCGAAATGTAACAAATTCAAATGTGATTAGATGATTTTAGCAAGTTGCTGTTAACAGAAATAAAATTAATTAAAATTTGGCATCCAACGGTAGCTAAATCTAAACAAATTATAAATGGAATTCAAATGAGAAGACTTGAAACAGCGGCTGTCTTACCGTAGAAAGGCTGACGGCACTGTATGGCCGCGTTATATCAGTTCTTTATGACAGCCGGTCATGTGAAAACGAAGGGTAAGTGTACTGGTTGGGTTTTCTTTTCTTCCGCTAGGAGAGCAGTGGAGTTGGGGAGGTGTACTGGATTTGCCCGAATATTTACCCGAAGTGCAGGTTAGATGTACTTGCAAAAAAAGCTCATCGTCACTGGTTATGTACTTTCAAGTGATTGTTATTTTTACTTGAGTTCTTATCACATTTCTTCCAAATTCCCTCTATTTCATCTTCGATTATCTATCTTTTATTGATTAAGTGAGAAGGCATGCAATGCTTGAATGTAGATTTGATGCATAAAACTGATCTCATTTTCATTTTTTTCCAATAGAAAGAAACTGTTATGTGCTAGGCAGTCTTTCCGAATTCGACTGATCTAATGAGACCATCTTGATTAAGTCGAAATTTGATTAATTGAGTTCTTTGCTTGTTAATTAGTATTTTTTGCTGAAAAATTAATTACTGTTAGATCGTTTTTGATAGAAGTTTATCGACTGTGAAATTTTCCAACATAAAATTGTCGAATGTTTAAAAGTTTAGCTGAGTTAGATGCAAGTAAATCATTTCCATCCTTGCCTGATTCCATTCGTTTCGGTAATCGGTAGCCTGAATAAGTGGTCACGGTTAGAGTTGTAGTGGTACTACTGTTTGATATTGATTAAAATTAATTTTTTTTTTAATGAAAATCAAGGAATAAGAATTAATATTTCAGAAAACCAGATTATTTTGGCTTAAGAATGCTTTTGAGAATTGATCGGTTTAACTTTATATGAGCAGTTCCTGGACTAGTGACGAGGTACGTTTTTTTCCTCATTAATTATACACCTCTACATGTTGACTCCCCTATATGTCGTGATAGTGTAAAAATAGTGATAAAATTTGATACGGTGGTGTCGAGGACAGCGAACACAAGGAAATGAATATAAGGAGATACGATTGTGATGTCAGACTAGATATAGTAATTGATAGGAGACTGATACTGGCAGCACAGTAATAATAGGTCGAGACTAGTATAGTATTCGGAATATTATATAGGTAGTCGGATTAGGCATGGTAATGATAAGACCTGTTGAAAGAAAATTGGGTAGATTAATATATTGATCGGAACTTGGAAAATTGCTATTGTTACCAGATGGCATTTGTCGCCCATGATCGGAAATTTCGAGGGAGCTGCTTATCGAGGGTTGAAATTCTTGAAAAAGACAGTGAGATAAATGTTCATATTATGGAAAGTAGAAAAGCGGTTTGGCCACGCCTAACTGAAACATGAAAATATATTTCGTTGCACAGAAGGATCAGAGAGCAGTAGTTTTGAAGGATTCTCTTTACAGATTTGTTATAATTTGCCTTAGATTTTTTATGAACAGTGTGGCTTGGCTGTAGTTAGCTAAATGTAAATGTTGGGAACGAGTTGTTATTTGCAGCAAAGTGAAACAGCCTGCTTAATATCACCGCCTCAGTCCAGAACGGTACCAGTATTTAATCGACGTCGAATGATAAGAACTCATATCGAATCGGAAGGAAGTATAATGGGTGATGATGATGTAATTGTTCCCACTTCCAATATTTCCGCTTCCAGTGCTGCACCAGCAATAGTGCATGCTGTACAAAGCAGTCATGGTGCATTAAAATATCGAGGTATATTTATTTGGTTTCATTTCAGTTGTCTGGCTTTGGATTTTAGATGTAAATTATTTGTTTTAAAATACAAATTATCCGTTTACTTTGCATTCTAGGTACAAATGGAAGTAATTTTGTTACATTAACAGACGGTGACGAAATAACCGTTGAAGAAGCTGCTTCGCCAATAGAAAGGTTTTGCTCAATTCCGTAATTTCGTACTTTCATTTTTAGAGAGAAGCAATATGAAATTTAGATTTGGATAAAGTCTTAAACAGAATTCAAATAAATCATTCAAACGTCTAATCTCAAAACAAAATTTCACGATGCTCTTCCTTTTCACTAGACTGTCACATATTTATTTTACTCCATCCTACCGGTTATATTGTCAGTAGAAATTCCATCATGTTTTTAGTTCTACCAATATTTTTTGCAGTCGGTATGGTGATTTTCATACAATAGATTGGCAAAGAGATTTAGCACGAGATAGGTTGCGCCACAAATTTATTGTAAAACGATCAAAAACTCCTGTTGGTAAATTGTGTAGTCTGTGGGATGCGGGAAGTGGTTGGGCTTGTGTTCTAATGGTTGGTCTTGCTGCCGGCACGGTTGCTGGTATTATTGATATTGGAGCACGTTGGATGAGTGATTTGAAGGTAAGATTTATCCGAAACATCTTGATTTCTAGAAATTGTCAAGTTCTAACAGCAGTTATGAAAGGTTTTTTTTTTGTATTTATTTTATTTTTTCATCCCAGTGCATCAAATACTACTTAAAAAAATCTCAAGGAATCCGAAACCTTACTACTTCCTGACTACAATTTTCCATTTTTTTTGTAGGTTGCTTTAATTTTCTCTAGGATGGAGTTTGTGCCGATCGATTTTGGCTTGATCGTGAACACTGTTGCTGGTCAGCAAATGATAGTGTTTACAAGGATGCTGATTGTTCGGCTTGGACATCCTGGCCCGAAATGATGCAGTTTTACGAAAGAAATTTTTTTTATTATGTGTTGGAATTACTCTTTTATTGTGGGTGGAGCGTGCTTATGACAGGAGTAACTGTAGCTTTGGTTAAGGTATATTTTTGCATCAGGATAACTGTTTCAGTTTAATGAACCATTTTTTAACTCATATCCCACTTCAGCTTAGAAACGCATGCAGTTTAATCAGGATGTAAATTTCATGTAATATTTTGATGGCTTGTCTCAAAGACTTTACTGGTAGTCAGGATGATTCCTTAGTAATGTGAAAACTATCGTTTTTCGATAGTTGATTTGGGTATTGGGGGAAGGCGTTTTTAATCTCTTTTGTTTAGAGGGAAGGAAAACGAGAAATTCAGAGGTAGCGACATTTGAAAGTACGAAATGATATGCATTCTCCAACAGATATTTTTTGAAGAAGTGACCAAATTCTACAGAAAAGAATTTCTGGTTCTAGGTCTTTGCTCCATATGCTTGCGGTTCAGGTATACCTGAAATTAAATGCATCCTATCCGGTTTTATCATCCGAGGTTATCTGGGCAAATGGACTTTCATTATCAAATCCGTTGGCTTGATTCTCGCATCTGCATCTGGTTAGGAACAGTTTTTCAAACCTACCCTACAATATTTGTTATCCTTTTAAATAGGATAGGAATTATCTTGGCATCCAAAATCTAATTTTGTGAAGGATAATTCCCTCTTTGGTATTTCAGGTTTGAATTTGGGAAAGGAAGGTCCAATGGTGCATTTGGCTTGTTGCATAGGGAATATTTTCTCTTACTTATTCCCGAAATATGGCTCAAATGAGGCCAAAAAACGTGAAATACTAAGTGCTTCTGCTGCAGCTGGTGTTTCAGTTGCATTCGGTGCTCCTATAGGAGGGGTTCTATTTAGGTATGTCTAGTACTTTTAAATTTTTTTAAGATCAGATTTGTTTGCTATATTTTTTTTGGCTCTTAATAAAAAAATTATGGTATGTATTTTAGTTGTACTTCTCTCATTAGAGATAATTTTCGTTAGTAACTTATTTTAAGTTTGATAAAGAAGTATGGATCGAACATGTAATTTCGTATTATTGAACTTATAAGAACAAACTTCAAGAAATATTCTATGTACGACCTAAGATAGCCCTTAAAAATCCACATTTGATTATTTATGTTAAAATTATTACAGCTTAGAAGAAGCAAGTTATTACTTCCCGTTGAAAACCATGTGGCGTTCGTTCTTTTGTGCACTTATTGCTGGAATTATCTTGCGAATAATGAATCCATTTGGAAGTGACCAGGTACGTGGAAAATTATTTTAAGTGACTCTTATTTTTAAGATTTTATTAAGAATAATTGTCCTTTTACAGGACAGTCAAACTTTTTCTTTGCACTTGATGGTGAACTATAAACGGTTCACATGTGCCGCAAGTACTAAGTACTAATTCTTTTTAATCTTAATTGGACTAGAGTTTTCTGTAGCAGAGGTTTTTTATTGAAATATTCTGTTATCTAACTATTATTCTGATATTACATAAGTCTTTTGGTAGATTTCCTTGTGTACAAACAAGAATTAAAGTCGGAAATTTTAGACTTCCTTGTTTCACGTAGACTATAGCATGAAGTGGACATTTGTCGAGCTTATTCCATTCGCTGGTCTTGGGTTATTTGGTGGAGTCATTGGAAGTCTCTTTATATGGTGAGCCTTTTCTGAACCGTAACTCACTGCATTGTTTTTCAACCTATGTTATGATGTACTGCCACAGTGATTGATAGGGCAAGGCAACCTTTGCCGCTGTCTTTATCATTTTTTGTGAATTTTAGTTCATTTTTTTATTTTTTTAATAAAAGATTTAATTGCAATTATTTTCAAGGGCGAACATAAAATGGTGTCGGTTTCGAAAAGCGAACAAGACTTTAGGTAGTAATCCAGTCAGAGAAGTTCTTGTTGTGACACTTATCACTGCGTTCGTCAGTTATTTCAATCCATATACTCGTCGAAGTTCATCATCATTGATAAGACAAGTTAGCTTTGTTTCCATTTTTATGATCCAATAATCATTCCAGTGTGCTTTCGAGCTAGTTTAATTCTCTTTTGAGTATAAAGAGTGGCTACTGATTTAATTTTGGTCCTTATCTAATTGATTCTGATAGACAAGCTTAGTTTTTCTCTTCATTAATTTCATGAATTGTAGCTTTTCGATCGTTGTGGTCCGGAAGATTTCATGATGGACCTTTGTGATTATCAAAATAAAACCTTCACTTATGATAAAGTGGATGATAATTATCACACTGGGGAACTGGGAGCAGGAGTGCATGTAAGATTTTGAAATTTATCCGTATCAAGTATTACCGTGAGTCATATCACATCATTCTACTGAAGTGTTGGACGCTTTTCATGCAAATATTGTTTGACGAGAAGTAATTAAATTTGAAATGTTGAGTTAACCTGTTTCCTGCACAGGATATACTATAGGGTTCCAGGAAGTCTTGGCTTGAGGCCTTTGACATTGCAGTATAAATTAATGAACAGTAAGAAAAAATTGTTCTGTATCCTTGTCAACAGAAAGATAAGAAATATCACAGTGGAAAACGAAACATTTTCATGTTAGCTGAGGCAGTTGTTTCATTCAGTGAAAGGAAAATCAGTGAAAAATTTTACCTCTCCAATTCACCTTTACGCAGTGAGGTAAAATAACATATCAGAATTTTCCTTCCAAGATAATCGTTGTTTTGGAACTAAGCAAAATTAGCATATTTGGTCAGTGCTTCATGAACTTTGACCTTAAGTCATATTGTACGTATAAATTATTTCAACTTCTCGACTGTTCTTGTCTTCCAGAGCGCTTTTGTTCGGCTCATTTTGGCACTGATAATAAAATTTATACTAACAATATTTACATTTGGCATCAAAGTTCCCGCTGGTTTGTTTGTACCGAGTCTTGCGATGGGTGCTATTGCTGGACGTTTGTTGGGTATCACTGTAGAGGGCATAGCTGCTTCTTTGCAAGTATGCTGAAAGTTTTTTTTTTTTTTTATTCTGGTGATTATGTCTACTGGGTATGTACAGAGTATTCATAACAATAAAAGTTAGTAATAGCTGTGTGACTTTTTATATTGTCTCGTAATATTGAAAAGAAGTAGTGTTATGCTACAACTGTAAACGTTACTATTGACTAATCTTATTTCTGTATATGCATGTTTTAGAAGAGTGATGAAATACACAATACTATTTGGGCCTGCCAAGTTGGTAAGGACTGTGTTATGCCTGGACTTTATGCCATGGTTGGTGCTGCTGCCGTGCTTGGTGGCGTTACAAGGTAAGTTCCATCATTACGTTACCGCCTGCAACTTACTGAGGTATTCAATAGAACATTGTTTATTAATTCAGTTTGAAATTTGGGAATCTCATTTCTTGATTCGGATATTTTTGGGAAGAGTATCAAGAGAAAGAATTCAGATTTTTTTGTTCTAGAATATTCCGGCTCCAATCTTTTTCCGCGTGATTTTCTTGAAATTTTACTTTCATAATAATTGGTTTTATCTTAAAGGATGACCGTGTCATTGGTTGTAATTATGTTTGAATTAACGGGAAGTCTCGAATTCATCGTACCAACGATGGTTGCCACAATGTTTGCGAAGTGGATTGGTGATGCTTTCTACAAAATGGTAATTTTCTTTATAGTGACCTCACCAGAGTAGTTCAGTTGTTTCATTTTATGCACATTAAACAAGATTGTTTCGATCATCCAATTTTTTTTTTTTTTTTTTTTTTTTTTTTTTTTTTTTTTTTTTTTTTTTTTTTTTT
>PQVD01003081.1:636-14066 GCA_003012265.1 Setaria equina
TTGTTTTTTTTTTTTCCAATTTGACTAAAATATAATGGTTTGATTGCCTAAATAAAAATGCACTATTTTGTATTACTTCTGGTTCAGTCAATGATTACAATCCACCTATTAATTGGAAGTGCTGATTTAACAATTTTTGAAAATTGTTTAATAATAAATTTGTTAATTTATTGTAGGGAATATTTAAAGTGACATGAAAAAATACTTGTAACAAAACCATCTTGTCATGTTGATATAAATCTATCTCTTTACAAAGAAATTCGAGCAGTCTTTCAAACAGATTAATATCAATGACAAACATCACCAAAGATATTTACAACAACATTTGTATGTTTAATTGAATTTTCATTAAAGTTGATTTGATATCAATTGAATGCAAATTACAAATGGAACTTTCGGGAAATGATAACTTGAAACTGAAATTTCTAAATAATAAAAATTTCTAAAATTTTATCATTATTTTGTAGAACATTATTTTTTTGAAATGCATCTTTAACTACACCGAATGAATAATCAAGATTTTTTCAAAAATTCATCATCGAATTTCAATCTTAATAAGAGAAAAAATTACTTTGAGACTTGTGAGAAATAGCAGTTGCGCAGTGGATATTAAAATAAATGAAAAACTATATCTATTTTAATGAACTTTATCCATTACCTCTTAAAGCTGGCCATTGATGATACTCATTTTTGTTTTAGCATTACATCTTGATATCATGATTAGTTTTGATATTTCATTGCCGGTACACTGATTACCGATAGCAAAATACCATTTACATAGTGAAGAAAAATGAGGAAGCTGAAATCTTCCGTAAGAAATAGCTACAGAAGATGGCGAATCCAGCTAGTATAAACGTATTTTGGGATTTTAACACTTCTGAATCGTTAAGAGCTGAACTTAAAATTAAGTTCGTTTGTGAATGTAAATTGTTTTATTCGATGCTTTTCTAGCATAAATACTTTTATTTTTCTTTTAGATCTTCAGAACTACAAAAAATAATAATATGTAGTTCTGCTCCAAAAAGATTACATTTTATTTCTGTGATACGCGTGATGTGAGTTTTTTTATGCACAATTATGTGCATTAGTCATGGCATTTTGAAGTTGTTTGGAATACATTAAAATTATTATGAAGTTATATGACGATTTAAAACATAAGTTGAACAATAATTCGAAATATTAGTTGATAGTGATAATGATAAATGACAGATCAGATGTAATTTGCACAGGTATTTATGGATAAGATGTCATATCAGGTATCATCCTTCATTCAATCATATTTTTATTTCTCGTTTCATTGGCTCCATATCTTAATGTCCCGAAGAATGAATTGAAAAATGAGCTTTTTGAGCTGATTTAATCATCCGTTGGTTGTGTTATTGCTCTAAATGGAATTTCGATATGAAAACTATTTTGGAAATGAAAAATTTCGAATTTTAAAATATTATAAATTTCAGTTTAGCTTCAGAGTCAGAAAAATCCTTCACTATTATTACATATCTAGAATGTTGCTTATTTTAGATGTTTGAGTGGATATTTGCTGACTTGATTATTATCTTGCCTCTCAATTTTTGATTAATTTCAGATTTTGTCAAAGACTAAATTTGTCATTCTTTTTAGAATGAAACATTATTATAGCCTGATTATATCAAATTCTACTACTGTGAAATTTGCATTAAATATAAGAATGATAAGCTTCCTTACTTATGTTTTCAGTAGCAGGGAAGCTAAATTGTGAGTATTTTGAAAATTATGGGACCGTGAAAATAATCTCGAGAATATTGCTATTTTCTGTACTCCAAAAAGAGTTATTTGTATTTGTCGAATTTGAAATATTTGGAAAAAGAATAAATAGTGAAATTTTGGTAGAGCATATGATTACATGTTAATAGAAGTAAGTGATGTTAGTGTTCTTTGAAGTAAACCGATTATTAGAAAGGGACGGAGGGATAAGTCATAAGACAACTTGAAGAGCTTATTATTATGACCTCTTAGAAAGGTTTTCATTTGATGTCGCAATCGGATTTCCATCAAGTCGCTTTCGACTTTTTCCATACCATACATCCGAAGACCTTTCATGTGGTTGTCCGTTCCGCCGTTCCGTCAATGGAGCAGCTGTCATTCGACAAATTTGCTGCTAATCACTTATTTTTGAACTGGGCCGCTAGACCATTGGTGACATTGGTAACATTTGTTGTCGTGATAAAACTGTACGCTACTGATATCAGCACCATACCGGAAATAATGCTCAAGATAGATGATCATTTCAGTAGTATTGATGCAAGACGACATCTGACAAATGGTGCAAATATTTGGTTGATGGTATCGTATTCCTTTCTACTTTTTTCCTCTTTTTTCATTTGTTTTATTTCACTCCCTCATTTCAACTTTTTCTTTTTTCTTCTCTTTTCTTCTTGTCGAATGATTTCCATCGATTTTTTTTTGAATGTGAATCAAATCGATGAAATGTCACATTTCCCTCGCCTAAAATATCCGTTAAATGTCACATATATTTCTATTCATAATAAATTTTCAGTAAAATCAAACTAAACAATTGATTAACTTGCCTTCAATTTAGTCCGCACTGAATTGTTTAGTCTGTCTTGTTCTGATAGTGCGCAAAATCGGGCCACCGTACCTCATTAATTTCGTTCCATCGAAACCAGGAAGGGAAACTGTTCGGAACTAGGGATACGGTGGTTTCAAAATGGAAGATTTATGATGGAGCTGAACAAGAAAAGAAAAGAAGGCGAGAGAGACTTAATATTGTTTGGCCCTTCTTTGACAGTTATTCATCGTGTCGCTTCTCCTTGTCAACTGCGCCTTTTTTTCTTACAAAATTTTTCAAATAAATAGACTCTATGAAAAATGATTCACTTAGTTGTTCCATAAACGCATGCTGTTTGCCCCTGTTGACCTTTCACTCAGCTGTAGTAATTAATCCCATAGATACCCATTACGAATACCACGATAACTCGCTCTTCTCATTCCTATATATATTCGTAACGGATGATTAGACTAATATCTCTTTCTACGATTGTTTTAAAAAAAGAAAAAAAAAATTATACTTGTCGTTATGTTGCATACATTCATTTTATTATTTCTGGATGTTTTTTTTTTTCGAATAATTTATTAAATATCTATTAACATCTCGATTCTTTCTATCTATTAACAATTTCTGGATTAATAGGACCGGCTCTGGTTACACATGCATATCTGTTGAGAAACACAATACAGTTCACGGAACAAGTTGAACGCAATGTTTGATTAGTGATTACACGTATGATTGAATAATTTTGATATGAGAACAAACATTTTGTAAATCTTTAGAAAGAGTTCGTGATAACTGGAACCTTACGAATAATCGGCTACAAATACTCTTGGCTCTTGGCATATTTGTGCGCTATCGTTTGCTTTTGGATGGTTTAATTATGTTATCTATTGTATTTTACTACTAAATCATCTATTTTCTAATTTTCTTTTTTTCACTTTTTTTGAATTCAATTTATTTTCAATAATAATTAATGGATGAAAAATAGTAAACAATTAATATTAATAATAGTCTCATTCGTTCTTCCTACAGCTTCTCGTTCATGTAGAAAAAAGTATCACAGAGTAATTTTTCAATCTTGCGAAACTTTGCTGCTTTTTTTCTCCTTTAAGAAAAATGAAAATTTCAAAATAAATTGAAATTTCTCAGGAAAAAAAAACACATAGAGAAGCAAAAATGACAGGATGGATACAGCAAGATAAGGTTTCCACCTGAAATTTATAAAATATAAATCAGATCGATGGCGATAACCGTCCACCACTTACAATACTATGAAGGTCAAAGCGGTTAACTGATGAAAATTATTCATGGCGCCACTAATTCACATTGATCATCAACAGACCGTAAATCATCCTCTCGCTTCGTTTCCTTTTTTTGATAATTATTCTTTACCGTATGAATCGAACCTTCAGTATTTCGTTATTTTGATGGTGAAAATCCCGAAATCATTATTGGCTTAATGAAAGGTCCGATCAGCTACCGAAATAATGCACTATTAAATTACCGTTTAATCTATTAATGGAAATAAATTTTAAAAGAAATTGGTTAATTAATTTTTTATTTATTTTTAATTTTTTGACCAAAAAAAAAAAAACAGCTTTTCTATTGGCTACATATTAAAATAATTTAATGGAGCAGTAGTTTTGTAAATAGTGAACTGAAGAGAAGTTGGAATTAAATGAAATAAAACAACACTTGGAAGCTAAGAATTAATCAACTGAACATTTCCTTACTATTGTAGATTCTGATTAATACTGACTACTAGTCTGTAATGCTGTAAGTGAACTGGACCAAAGTTATTTGATAAACTAATAGAGTGAAATAATACATGGAAGTTAAAATTAACTGATCAATAAAAATTAACCAGCTGAGCAAGAACCTAATGATAAATGATCATTACATCTTTGCTAATTAATCCTGATTAACAGGCCAGCAAATTGAACGGAAGTTATTTGAAATTCACTAGATCATTCATTAGTGAAAAAATGGCCTTACATTAATTCCTCAGTTCCATCTTTCTCCCAAATTTCCGTTTTCTTTCCACTCCGCTGTTATCAAATGGCAATTATCGACAACTTTAAGCGTCCTTGTCACTCAACATTGTACGTCTACTTCTCAAACACGTCGAATGCCATTCCAACTATTTTAAAATCATCGCCATTTAATGAACTGTCTCCAGTTCTCGTAAATCTGACCAAGTGATGAAACACGTCGAGCTATCTAAACAACGTGAATGGAAGTAATCATCTTAATAAGTAAGTACTGTTGCAAGTAAACAGCATTTCAGGAGTCTTTTTTATGCTACTAGTGCTGGATAATATACTTTATCGATTGACTCATTTCGAGTAAATGATTTCAGCGAGTAGTGTATTCGAACTGACCTCAGACCTGAGGAACCCATTAATCTCATGCTAATTATCGTGTGTTTCCTCAGGATAACCTTGTTCATCTTCTCGAGCCTCCCGCTCTCAGTCTCTTATTCTTTGATCCATTAACGAGTTGCTGTTGCTAAGTAACGATGAGGTATACCGCTAAGTCTGTGAAATGGAATCTCTTACCTTTTCAACTTCATCCTTGCTGTTTCATATTTTTTGGCTAGAATTTCCTTTCTAGACCTAAGCTTTAAATTAAACTGCATTCAACTACTGATAAATCTAGTTCAGTTTTCTCCCTCTTCCACTACTACCTAACATTATCATCATCCGCTAATACTCTTGTCTTTCAATAATTTTAATTTGTTTACTTGCATTAGTTACTTTCACCTTAAATTATCTCTAATTACAAGAGATAAAACTGTTCCGAGCGAACAGCAAACGAATAGAATGGAATAACTCAAAAATGTTTGATCAGTGCGAAGAAAAATATTGTTGGGAAGAGCTGATTGAATGAATATTCCTCCTCTCTCCCTCTCTTATTTCCTCTCTCTCTCTCTCTCTCTTTTTCCCTCCTTGAAGGGATTTACTGTCTAAGATTTCAAAAGAGTAATCCTTTCTTTTCTTTACTCTAATCCTATCCAGTAATTCTAACAAACAGGCGTTGAAAGGTGTGCGTAATCGTTGTTCTGATATTTTTCATTTTTTTCTTTTTTAAATTTAAGAAGTTTTGCAAATTTCTTTTCACTTTAATCATGCTGTTATATTTTCTGTGTTGTCGTATAAGTATTAAAGCTAGTAGTGTTTAGCAAGACACGTTTACGTATGTTTACAAAATATTTCAAACGTTCTCATTCTTTTCATCGAATAGATTCTTATGGGAGGGTGATGTCGTTTTTAATGACTATTAACTAATAGCTCCTACAAAAAAATCTATTTCATGAAAATATAATAATAATCTTTAATGTTAATCATTTTTGGAATTTTATAATGACCGGATAAAATATTTTAATCAAGCTGACTACTTAATTTGGTCCTACGGGAAACAGAACATTCCGTCGAGGTCATCAAGATGAAACGAAGGGAAGAAGGAAAGGAAGAAAGAAAAAGGATTGTAATCTGAGAGGTACCGTAGCTAAGTAAGCAGATGGACTAAAGTTGAGGAGTAAATTGAAACTTGTTGCCGTCAGGTGTCATTAAGCTACGGAACTGCTGTCGCTCAATTATTAATCAATTCTCGACATAATGTCAATCATAGCGATAACTAAAGTTTAGTTTTCCGTGATTCTAAAAATGCTTTTCCTTATCGCTCTGAAGTTGCCTTAATGTCATGACTTTATTCCTCATTAAAATAATCATTCATTAAATAATATTCATTTATTTATATCTCAGTAGTGTCTTTGAACAGCACCGTTTAGAATCTCTTACCGTATGCATCATAGTGAAATACTGAAATTTAGTCCCGTTTCATAACAAACAAGGAAAGTTTTTAGTGAATGAAAGAAGTGGCATTCAGAATAATTTTACTTTATGACCAATATTTACTGGAAAGCTTTAGATAAAATCAGATTAACTAAAATTAGGGAAGTGAAGAAGTCTTCAGACGACTAATTGAAAAGGATGTTGCCAACAGCATTCACCTAAGAAATTTTCGAAATCTCAAACCTCGAGGATGTAATTAGTCAATCTTCTTTAAGAATCCATTAATACCAATAGCTTGCTATATGGAAATATTGAGATTCTTTAGTTATTATTTTAAATGTAGAAAAAGAAAACTGTATATTCCTATGCTCATCACATTAAATATCATCGCTTTTCCATTGCTAATTTTTCAACGCATACTTTCTTTACGTGTCTATTTTACGTGATTTGGACACGTTCCCTTAATGAAATATTCAATTATTTTAGACCAGCTGAAATGAATGAGAAATTAGAGAAAAGTTTAGACGTTTTGCCAATTTAACGTACCATTTCAATAGCTATAATTTCGTACGGATACAGAAAAGTTTGCTGTTTCTTCGTTTTCAGTTCTTTCATTGTCTTTTACTTGTCATTTCATCGTCAAAGTTTCCGTTTTGAGACCTAAAATTCTCTATATCTGAAAATGCGTTGTAAGTATATGTTTGGCATCAGTGAATCGAGCCATATTCCTAGTATTTCCAGTCAAGCGTATGAAATTTAATAATCATACCTACTAACTGAGCAACCGAACCAAATATAATTCACTGAACGAAGCTAAATTACTGTATCAGTCATATAGTCATTATAATTTGGTTTTATTCACACTACAACATTTTAGTGATTTATTCACAAACTTTCCCCAATCACTAAAATGTTGCAATTTATTGGTAATATTAATCAATTCACTGTCTTTTTCTTTTTGTTCAAATTTCTCGTTAAATTTGGAGAAAGGAATATCAAAATTTTCAAACAGATAGGCACTGCGGTTGAGAATTCTGTAATCAGAGAAAGAAAAGTTTTCTACGTTTTCAAAATAATAATTGATATTCTCTATGGGAAAACTTAGGTAGTTACTATTAAAACAGATGTATCTGCATGGTGCTTGAAAAGCTTCAACTGGGAGTTAGCAGATATATTAAATCTATATTTATTAAGATTAAATGGTCTAAATAAGAAATTACATTACATTATAGATAACGGAAAGATTCTATGATAGATAAGCTGAAATCTTACTGTTTTAATTTAACGCTTGTATTTATTATAAATTAGAAAATGAATCACAAAAGTGAACAGTTTGAATCGAAAAATTTTTCGTAATTTGATGACGAGTGGTAGATGGAAACGATCAAAGGGAACTTGGCACAAAAGTGGAATGAATTGCTTGAAAAGAGCAAAATATCCATTAGATGATCCCATATAATATATGTAATTCATGTTATATTACGTCCAATTCTCGCGAAAGATTTCAAAAAAAAGTAAAAGAAAATTTATTTTATTTGAATAGTATGATTTAAGAGAATTTATTGCAGAATTGATGGATTTCAATGTTGAATCAAATTCAGAGCCACAAACATCGATGGGTAATGCGTTGTATGATTATATACCTCCGGAAATCGTTGCGAGAATTGATAGCTATTTGTCATTTGAAGATAGTTTCCATTTCCAAGTAACCATTTTTTTTTTTCCTTTTAGATTACAAGTAAATAATCATTTTGATCTTATCAACATCAGTAATATCCAAAAATTGATTTTTGTGCGGGTTTTTTTATTAGTTTTATTCTTGCAAGAAATTTAAATGATACAAATACGATGATCACAAATTATTTACAAGTGTTGTAATTAACAAATAATTTAGAAGTGCCATAATTTTAAATAAATGATATGAATACATTGAATGCAACTGTGAAATTAATGTTATTTGGAAAGTCTTTAGAAATTTTCTGTAAAATACAGGAAGAAACAATTTAAAAAAACCACATAATTTTCATATTTCTGGGACTTTCTAAAAATTTGCAATAATTTGACATATTATTACAGGAATGCTCAAACTATATCAAATCTGTCTTATGTCTCACATGGTCTTATTATGACAAGATTCAGGTACAGCAATATTAATTAGCCCGAAGAGAAATACTATAAAATGTTACAAATTATTGACTGCAATTATTGACTTTGCAGATAAGTGATGACCCTATCGACTGTAATATCATTAGTACTAGAGGACGCATGCCTAAACGAAATTTCTTGGAAAGAAATTTGGATACAGTATTCACAAGTTAGTATTCTTTCCTTATAGTATTCATAAGTTAGTCCTTTTCCTTTTAACTTAAGAAAATGCTGAAGAAGCATTGATCAAAAGATAGTCTTATCCAGCTTTTGATTCAAGCTGATAGTGATGACAAAAGAATTGGCAAATGATTGAGGCACATTTCTGCTGGATATTTCACTTGAAATTTGCCGTTTAATGGAAGTGTATTTCAGCATGCAACAGGATTGTAGAAGTAATGATGATCGTGAAGGATATCGGTTCACTATACAGGTATAACTCCGGAATGCCGCGCCTGCTGAAAGGTTCTCATCTATGGTCTCCATCAGGGTCTGAATACTTACAATGATAGTATCATCGTTTAAATCTCCCAGTAATGAGAGCTTAAGTCGTGACTACCAAGCCATGTTTATTGATGTTCACTAGTAATAAGATGATTTGCAGATACTTCATTATATCAGGCAAACGGTTATTTGGGATATTTGTTCTCGAAGACACCGCCGCAGGTGGTTGCTCAACTGAAGACTGTCTCACTACATGTCGATATCATGCGTGATAATCTTCGACAGCTATCGTTTCCGTGTCCAACTCAAGATCTTCTTTATTCCATTCATCACCTGGCTGATTCACATTTCGAAACTTTCACACAAGTTTGTCGACTTCTTGCCTTCTTCAAACTAAAAAACTTCAAGTGAGAAGTACTTCATGCTCCAAACAGACTAACTTTCTACATTACTACTTCTGAAGGTCCATTAAATCAAAAGAATAAATACAGAAGCTGGCAATAAAGCCATGCTTAAATGTATGATAATAATTGATAAGCATATTTTAATTACAACTCTATTCCTTTTTCAGATTTCATTCTGTTCAGCAACAATACAGCCTGAAGATTATCATCTTCGAAATATGTTATTAAGTGGCATGGAGATGACATTAAAGAATATAGCCAAATGTTGTGCAAAGACTGATTTCACTGTTGGTAGGTTACTTTACAAACTTTCTAAGACTAAGGCTCAATTCTCAACTCTCTGAGAAAAGTATTGTTGGCAAAGTATGGTTTTTTTTTGGTTGTTTCTGCTACATTTATTTTTGAAATCACAAGCAAAGTAAGTTTTTATTTACTTTTAGCTTTACAGCTATTTATGTATTATGGATCTGGCTTACCTTTTTGGGCTAATTACTTTCATTAAGAAAGACTAAAAAACTTCTCAGAACTTAAATTGAGGTTGCAAAAGTAAATGCTTGTTTGTGATAGGCTTATTTTTCCTAAATTTTCAAAAAATTAATAGGGCCGGGAATTTTCGGAAACGTTACTGGTATCGTACATACATTTTTGCTTTTTTTTTATTGCAGATGCCGCAGAAGGCTATGCTGACATGACAGTGGAAAAAGGAAAAATGGAATATTCATTTGCATTCTTCTATTACAATCCTCATATTTGTGGGACAGAATCACAATCAATAGCAGAAGGAACGGATCAAACTGATCAACAGCTGATGGTAAATTCTCCTTTCAATGATCAAACATTTTTCAACAATAATAATAATAGGAGTAATAGCGACGATAGTGATGGAAGCAATAATGGTAATAATACTTTAGTATGTATAAATAATCAAAAACAAAGTCATTGCCAAAGTGATTTGCAAGCCTCAGCAGTGTGTACATCATTTTGGAGAAGTCTAGCAAAAACTCATTAGTGAATTTTGAAATATAATTTAAGTATGACCAGTGGTCGATTTTGTTAGGAAATAATTCCCTTATAAAGCATCAAAATAATGCTTGATTATTAGTGAGAAAGCGTTGTTATTCAATAGTTAGTGCCTGTTTTGGACAAAATATTTCAAAATATGGCATTAACTTGAAATTAATCTATTGCTCTATTTTTCGCATAAAGTCGAATAGTGGAAAATTTGCCGTCGATATTCAGGGTGTAATGTTCTGATCTCTTCATGTACACATATATGATATTTGTATAGTTATTATTTATATTCCAGTGGTTTTATCAGCCCGGTCAAAGAGGCCAATCATCCTTTGATGCATTTTGGATAATACTATTAACAGATCATTTTTAGGCTTCTTTTCTAAGAAATGCCTTAAATAGTGTCAAAGACCGGGCTCATCACCAGATTGTTCTGATTTGTATTGATCATTTGCGGTGAATAAAAATAAAAACGATGTTGCAATGCGCATAATTGACTAATTTAATTTGTACCATTAAATAATGGTTGTAAATAGAGACATCTCAGAATTGTGTGTCTCAGTGTAGTTTAACCGTACTACAAATTTCCATGATTGATTGGACTGCATGCATATCTTTGTGCTACTAGCTATCCAAATTTGATACTTAATTGACCCAATTAATTTCTCTTAATTTAGCTAACTAGGTGTAGTGATTACCTTTGCAAAACTGACAAAGTGTGGATCATTACTGATATAACAAAGAAATACAACGTCAAATCAAAAAGTAACTCAATTCCCTTCTTCATCTGGATATACGTAAATTTATTGGAATTTTAAATTAAATAATAATATATCATTCAAAACAAGAGCTTAAGCTTATTTTACTAATTCTTATATTGTTAACATAGTTTAAAAATGAATTTTTGCTGGGAAAAAAATATTTCGAGAGTAAAAGACTAATGAATGAAATGTGCACACACACGACAAAAATTAATTTGTTCACATAATTGAAAATTTACTAATGACTTATTAAAATGATTACAATTTTTATGCGATGAATTGCTGAAACGTTAATGAAAAAAAGATATTAATATATTTCCAACGGGTTGAAAATCTAATATTGTTTTAATTTTTACTAAAATTGTTCAGATGCCATTCAACTGTATCTGTTCATTTGACTACGAAAATTTAACTTTTGCTTTCTTTTTTCAATTACTCATTCAAGACATCTTGAAAATTGTTTTTGCAGAACTAATTGTCAGTTTTTTAAGCAAAATATTGACCGTTTATGTCTTCTTCTGGATAAAATTGATTTCAGTCTGAAATTGAAATCTGAAACTTACTAATCGGAATTCATCTACTATTTAGAAGCACTGATTGACTTAATAAAAATTATTTTTCCTTGACTTTTTACTGGTTTCAACTTTTTTGTCTTCAATTTATAAGCATTACGTTATATTCGTTTTTTGGTTATTTTAATTCATTATAAATCCTTCAAATGATTCAATTAGAAGGAATTCCCATTCTTCTATTACAGATTTCTTAACTTTTCCAACTTTATTAAGACCATGTCAAAAGAAAATTTTAACTATAATCCTCTGAAGCGACTGCGAAATCAGAGTTTAAACTTTACTGCAATATAATAGTCTGGTCATTAAAACTTTAAAGTGAGATTCAAGAAGAGTTTGGAAGGCTATATTCATTTTTTTAAAATTATTAAAAATCCAGTTTAAGTTCTTTCATAAATCCAATTATGACAATTAATTTTACCTTTTCCATAGGAAAAGTTATTTTTAGAAAAAAATACAAATATAAGTGAAAGAAAACCATTTGCTTTTTTTCTTAAAATTCCTAGAGTTCTTTTTTCTAACTTTGAAATCCTGAAATATAAAATGAACTTAGGAGTTTAGTCACTGGATGGAGTTTAATAGTTAGGATGGTCACTGCACAGGGTGAATGGGAAATTACAGTTAAATATAAGTAACTTTGCTGTGGATCTTAAAAACTAAAAAAAATTTTTTCATGTTTTTGTGAAATTTCAATTTTTTTGGACTTCGTAAAATTTGCGTACCCGATCTTACAGATACGATATGATAAATTAGTTGCAATCTCTACTATGCATTTTCTCGAGCGCTCTCACCATTAGGGCATATGAGATCGTTACCTAAATCAATCACTTACTATCCAACCGATTTCTCGAGTACCACTTTATCACCTTATCATCATACAAGAAAAAAAAATAAAAATGCTTCCATTTCCAACATTTTTTTCACCGATCTTGACAGGATCAGCGGAACATTCACTTATTTCGTCCTCCCCCCCTCCCCTCCGTTATCAATTTACCATCTTTAATTGACCCTTTGTCCCCTCCCGACAACTATTATCATCATTATCACGTTTCACGTTTAATCACATTCTCTTCTATTGTTTTAAAAAATTTTCAAACTTCTCACATTTTATCTCTTTCTACTCGTTAGAAATATATATATATATACTTTTAGAATTTATCCACAATAACATAAATAACACAACTTTTGAATGTTTGGTAATTTATGAAACATTGAGCATGTTTGAAGCGAAATTTAACTGAAATTCTTGACGTAACGAAAAGAATCAACAAATGATTGAACAGGTCTGAGAATCTGTATTCTATTTTATTTTATAATCTGTATTCTATTCTATTCTATAATGGGTCCAATGAGATAGATGATGGTTTATCAGGAATCACATAAGAATTTCTCAAGGAATTATTCTACTACAGGAAATAAGCTAGAAAAAATAATTAATCGATTCTACTTTATACATAATTATGAATTTAACAGCAAACTGATAATTTATGTTTATGTATCATTTTCGAAATATTACTGAAAATGTCTTGTTGATGAATATATATTTTACATTTATTGCAGGTAAATGGAAAAAAACATCGCCATATTGTTTGAATTCATTCTGTTGTTACCGTTTTCCAAAACTACCTCATTCGATCAATGTTGTTTTTTATCGAAACTCCCTGGTGAATACATAAAATTCATTTAAACTCTGTTGAAAAATTTTCTTCTACTTTAATATAATATTTCAGAATTAATTTAAAATTTTAATT
>PQVD01003086.1:0-34337 GCA_003012265.1 Setaria equina
ATTATATAATTAATTATATATCCGAATACGCAGAAAATGCCAATTAATGCTGCAGTGCGGATAAGACAGAGACAAAATAATATGGAGAGACCCATTATTTTCCATATAGCAATAAATGATGAGTTCTTGTAGATTAAAGGAAACTGCACCAATAATTTCAGTAAGTTTTTGCAGATTAAGTGGGACTGCATCAATAATTCAATAGAAAGCGGTATTTTGTATAAATGGTGTATCTCAGAGAAAACAATAATGCCAAAAAGACTGCAGAAGGAATTGATTACTCTCTGCCTACAGAAAAATAAACAAAATAACAACTATTTCGCTTATAATGAAGAAGAGATTATAGTTGAGGATATCACCTCATGGATTAGTAAGTAATATTGCGTTATTCAAAAAACGATGGTTGCAAATGAAAAAACTAGTAATGGTGCGAATTCTTGGCTTACTACAACTGGGATTTGTCTCCAGTACCAGCAAAACTAAAATTTCAGATTAATTTGAATTATTTGTTTGATTGCTAGGATTGGTGGCCAAAATTTAATTAGAATGTTCACTCGCTAAATTATACTGTAGCTCATATGATATTAAACCATTATTTTAGAAAGTGAGTGGTCAAAGTGGTTTCAAAATAATACAGAAAAGCAAGAAAAGACGTATGTTTATCGAAAAAGCTTAAAGCATAGAGACGAAGGGATTGATGAGGACGATATTAAGGTAAGGAATAGAAGATATTAAATAAGGAGAAAGGGAGTTAATTGGAAGTCTGATTTAGAGAATAAAGAGAAAATCTAATGAATATATGCGTAATTGTGAAGAACCAAATCTTTTAGTGATTGGTCAATCATTTTAATGATTTGATCAGTATTTGGGTTTTCAGGTCCAAGAGTTATTACCAGACTTCTCGACATCCAGTAATGATCAGGAAATACTTGATGAGTCAGCAGTTTTGGCTTCATCGGCTCCCAATCTCATCACTAGTGAAGGTTTAGTAGAAATACTCCATTTATTGATAGATGAAAAAGATATAGTTGATTGTGAAGGATATATGGCTTTGGCGTGGATTATGGATACAGTGTCGTCTTGTGGTCGTTTGAATGATGCAGTGGACTCAAAAAATTTCGGTATGTCCCTAATGAATATTTTTTCTTCTTAAAAATGCTTAATCTTTTAAAAGAAAATGTTGTACACTGTGGAAATTTAATTATAACCCATCGAGATTTGTATAAAAATCGCTTTAGTTGTTATTTATTTCCTTAATAATCTCCTGACTTTTGACTCTGATGTTTTTAGTTCTGTATTTAAAATCCGTTTTCTTTGATTTCGTAATTTGGTTTCTCATATTTCAGTTTACAATCTTCATGCGTTAAAGATGTTGGATTCTGACGAAAATGTACGGACTATTGATGTTTATAGAAAAAATGATCGATCAGAGCTGAAAAAATGTAGCCTGGCAATGAAACCACTAATTAAACGTATTCATTGGTTGAAGGAGAAATGGCCCGAAATGACAGTTCTGGACGGCATACTGCAGGTAATCCATCGTAGTTCTGGAGTTTTAATAAAACATCATTCTTGTGCTGTGTTGGAATAATTCAGATTAATTTATGGATAGAGTAAGTTAATCTGTTCAAGTTTAGGTGATGAATTTTGTTTGATTTAATAGACTACTCAATGTGCTAGACAAATTTTAAATGCCTTAAAATTAGAATTAAGAATTATTGAGTAATAATCTTGATATAACAAGGTCGATATGTAAATAATTGGCTACAATAAATAAATGGGCTGATGCACTCTAGTAATTTTCAGCGAACCCAAAAGATATTGTGTACATCAGTGGCATCCCCGCAGATGCAGTTTTCGGCACTTTTGGAGCGTCTGCTTGGCAAGTTTTACAATCGTTATACATTATTATATTGTAGACAGTTTTCTTCATCCCGCTGCTTTTCAAAGTATGAAGCCTTCTCCTATTCACTTCCTATTCATCTCTCGTTCCCCACCACTTTGTTCAGAATTATTCGAATAGGAGTACTTTCTGTTACTGGATTTATCGGTGTGGAGACGAGTCCAGAGGAATAACGTTTATTCAAGAATAATGAATTTTCAGCTGAAGCAGATCTATGGGAAAAGGTAGCTGACCGGAAGCACTCATTAGTGAATGAACTTGGAGAGTTACGGAATTTGTTAGTAAATTGGCGTAAAATGGAAGTGTTATGTTGGGATAATTTACTGGAACAAGTGCAGGTTAGTAAGTCTTATTTTCTATAGCCGAATCATCATCCAAAATGAATCTTGTGTTATAATACTTGTGTAATAACCAAATATGTTGTCTCAAATTTTTGAAAAATTTCGAATAAAGTTAGTCTAATCTTCATATCTTTTATTTATTATCTTTTCAAAGTAAAATGAAGGAAGAATATAAAAAGTAGTATCTTATTTGGACTTTATAGTGTGGTTTTTCCATTCATATAATTCTAGATGTTTGATTAAGTGATTAAAGAATGATTTGTTTATAGACTGATTGTCGTGCGCATGCATTGTTACTTTCCTGGCCACTTTTCGAAGCACTTGACAGAAAAGATAAAGGTGACGATGAAATTTTAACGATGACAATTGAGTGGATACAAAATTCGACCATTATTGACTTTAAAGCTCGGTTAATGACTGCTGAATTGCTTATCAAATTTATCACGCTCTCTAAAGAATTTGTGAGGGTTAAATTATGTCAGCGTTTGAAATCAGTGGTTGCATACTTCCGACAGTTTGATGCTGTAAGTTTGCCTAAGCTTCTGTTTAATTTCAACTGAAAATACTGAAGTACTACTGTCATATATGCTATTCTTTTGAGGTAAAAAAATTTTTGAGAAGTACTCCAAAACTATGCAAGGGTATACCAGACATGAAACCAGCAGAATCAGCAATTAGCTCATTTCGTCTTTTTCTTAAGATGGTAAAGAGGAAGATGTATAATGCGCTGTGGGATTCTGAGAGCATTTTCAGCAGGATCTTGAGGAAATTAGGACATTCCGGATAGGGGTGACTGTGTCAGCTAATGGAGAATTTGAATTGAAAGTGTGGGAAACCAACTTTGTATGGAGTTTTATTTTTTCATTAATTAGTTGATATAGACTTTTAGCAGTTAAAATGTGATCTCTTTCTTGCTAATGAAGTGAGTATTTTTTGGCGACTGTTATACTTAAAAAATTTTTCTATCTAACTTCTCTGTTCTTAAAAACGAGTTTGGATTAGGAGTTCCACTGTCATTCTCAATCCAACTAACTGGAATTTTATTCTCAAGAAAAAAAAAAAACATTTGTACGAAACAGGATTCTTTATTTTATCATTTCATTTTTATGCATTGAATTTCGAGATTTAGCTATTAAAAATTTTAAATTCTCCTGTTCGGATAAATTTATGTTTCAGGTAATTGAAAAGAAATTAGCTATGCAAAAGGAACCGACGGAAAAGCAGTTACATGATTTTGTAAAAATTATGAAATACAATGATCTGAATTTATGGAGTGTAAAAATGTCAGCTCAGAAAGCTCATAAGCAGTTGTTTCGTCTCTTAAAGGAATTCAGATTATCTGGTAATGACTTGATTGCTCCTTTACTTGATGAAATTCCACCGATGTTATCAATGACGGAACATATTACTGAAGTGATATTTGCTAGTGATCGAATAATATCATGTAATGATTTCTATGCGAAGCGTGCGCTTGATCTTGCATTAGAAATTGCGACACATTTGAATGGAATGCATTTGAAAGATGTTAAAGAGGTAAGTTTTGCAATATGGAAAGTTTTGTAATACAGCGTTTATCTCATTCGAATTTCCTTTATGATATGCTACTATCATTATAGTATGTATGATTTTATGGTATGTTGCTATTCTATTACTGTTACAATTAAAAACATTCAGATCTATCACCATGTTCCCTCTTTCCAATTTTTAGGAATTCTTTCAAATATCCTGTGATTAAGTTAACTTACAGTAGCATATATGCTTTGTTTCCTAATATAAGTTAATCAGATTTCCTTTCCTTGCTCTAAATTTCTTCCGGCTTTTGTTTCCTTGGAAATACCAAAATTTCAGTTAACAGAATTTGCGAAGTATTGCAATAATCTTATTCGCAAAGATATCCAATATGAGGGTGACGATTTTGAAAAGGAAAAGCGACAAGGTCGTGCTTTGAGTGAGCGACAAAAGGTTTGCGTATTTTTCATATTTTAAAGTGATATGTAATTATGTATGGGATATCTATGAAAGAGAACTTCCTGTGTTGTAAAGTGTGTGAAGTAACAGTACAATAGGTTGCCTTGTATTGGAGGGCATATTTCCACGGTGAAAAATAATGTTCTCGAACATATTTGTTAAAACACAATAGAAATGGCATATTTCATACCCTTCGATTCTTATTTTAATTATTTTATAGACGCTGACATAAATTGTAACACTGATATAAAGGATTCATAAGCCACCTCTAAATTCATTCACTGTTTTTAGGCAATTTCACGTTTGTTCAAAGATAGTGCTGCACTTGGTCTGAATAGCCGGAAAGGTTTGAGAGTTAATGCGGAACGGCTAACAGCTGATATTGTTGCTGGAATGGCTCAAGATGATAGTATGCTGATGAAGGTTTGTCAAATGACATTTTAATCTGCAAAGAGAAAGTAGAGTGGTGAAGGAAGGAGCAGGATGAGATACTGGTTGTATTGCTGGTGAAAAGTAATGATGATCTCAGTATATCAGAGAATTAGCGTTCTTATAAGAAAATGTCGAATTCGCTTGTTCTACTTTTCTTCTTTATTTCCCATGCATAAAAACACTGTGATTAATATATTCATACATCTACGATTCGTTTAGATAATATGTACACTTTCCGTAATGTAGATAAACATGATTTTGCCCGTTTTTTTTCTCTTAAGAATTTTTTGAAAATTTTAATTTATTTGTTCTGTTTATAGAATTCTATTTATACAGGTCTTTTATTGGTATCATAATCCAATAAATTATGTGGATTTGCAGAAGAGGATTTATTCTTGACATTTTACATTTAGCTCATAAGACATGGAGGAGCATCACGAAATATTGTGCTCAAGAAATTCCACAAACCAAATGGTCAGATTGATGTCAAGTCGATAAGCCATTTAAGGGGACTCACAGATTTCATCCTGAATGAGCTGAATTCGTATTGTCAGATTACAATATCCGTGAGAGGAACACTAAGGAAACTGGAGAATGCCAAGAATATGTTGATAAATTATCTGGAAAACATTAAGGTACTTATTTTTTTGCAGAAGGAAGCTGTTCGAGGTATTTTTGATTTGGATATGTACAGTCCGTGATATCTGTGTTCAGGAGAATTTGTCTGTTTTGAAAAAGATTGAAACTCTCATTTAACTGAAGTGTGATATCCGATTAACGCTGTTCTTTTACTTTCTGTAGAATCTGGAACGACCTGATTTATGTGGTCAACAGTGGTTGAATCGTCTACAGCGGTCGAAACATTTGATGATTAAATTTAATTCACTTTTGAAATTTATGAGGACGAAATTTGAAAATGCTCCTGAAAATGATACAGATTTTGAAGAGAAAGAGGTTTGTATCTTGATTTTGTTTTTGAAAACGCTGCTAGAAGCATTCAGTGTCGTTAAAGATATGATTACTTCCACGATTGTTGACAGCTAAAAAAAGGAAAAGAGGTTTTCATGAAAATTTTCCTAAATCTTTGCTGTTGTAAAATGCTTAAACATTTACTTTTTTCTCTTCTAATTTTTTAAAGTGTTGCTTGGTCATAATATTTCGAATCAAGTTCTTTTAGGTTCTCAAATTCAGTGGTATTCAGGATAATGAATTATCTCAGCTGTATAAGCAGCATCAAGAATATGATATAATACTTGATTCTATTAAGAAAACACAAGATGCAGGAATGGAAATACTTGAAGGCATTAAATGTTCGTTGCTTCATTCAGTAAACTGTGAGAGTATCACTATTTGGAGAAGGTAAATTGCGTCGCTTTTTTCCTTGGTATTTTTTATGACGTGTGGAAGATCTTTGCTGTTGAACTATTTCGATATTGTGAGTCTGCTAAATTAAACTGAAAATTCGAGCAAATATGGAGACAGTGTAATTCACTATGTATTTTCCATAGAAACAATATTTTGTTTACTAGTGATTTCAGGTCCATCAAACTTCTGATCAATTAATTATAGAATCTTTTTTCTTTGTTCCCAAATTTCCTGTCAGTTTTCCAGCATATTTAATCATTTATCTGTGGTTTGCTGCCATTTGCTTAGAGTATTTAATTGAGTCCAATATTAGAATCAATTATTTTATTAGTAATTCTTACAGATCCGATATATCGCATGTCGTGAATGTTGTGAAATCGAAAAGCATGGATATAAATTCCCAACTGCCTTCCATTTCAAATTTGATGTTTGAAGAAGTTGAGGAAGCGCTGGGAACATTGCGTGAAGTATTAGAAGTACTAACGAATCCATCAGTTATGTCGGAAACGACTACTGATGTATTATGGGAAGGAACTGAAGTTTTGTTAATTGTATTGCAAAATATTTACAAGCAAGCAATGTCAATTGATTTCGATAACTCTCGTTTTATGGATAACCTAAAACAGCTGACCGACTTGTTACAAAATTTGGACCTTGATAAGGTCAGATAATTTAATACCTTTTATCCATTAATGACTAGAAAGTATCCTTCCTTCATATCTGTTGAAATAAGGCAGCAAAGTATTTCGTGAGTTGTCAGTTTCCGGAAGCCGAAGGCTTCGCGAGACCGAATAATTTGTGTGGTCTCTGATTTTTGGTGTGACAAAAAACTGCTGTAATATTTCTGAAAAAAATGAAGCTTGTGTTGAAATAGCACAACTTGTTTTGCCGACTTGCCGCAGAGGCAGAAAGTTCATTTTGTTATTTTCTTAGTCTAAAATATTTTTCGTTGTAACTAAACTTCAGAATTAGTCTTTAGTTGGAGACAGGAAAATAATGTTTTATTCCAGTCAGTTGAATCAGTTTGGAATTTGTGTTCGCAATTATCTAGAGGTGGGAAGTCGAAAGAATGTAACGATCTAGAACAAGTGACTTCAATAAACAGCTGTATTTATGAAATTTTATCCTTCGTTTTGGATATGATTGAAAATTCTGCCGTGGCACTAGCCGAGTATTATATGTATTTCGAAGCTATGTGTGCTACACTCCTTGAAAAGGTTTTTTTTTTTTCTAATTAGAATTTTTTTAAATTTATTGTTTCTAAATATGGAAATGATAATATTGTTGTTTGTTCTGATATAGAGCTGGGGAATGTTGGTTGGGTTGGATTGATTAGCTTTTAAAACATTTTATGGGAATCATTTGACCAATTTTTGATTAGGGCTATGTAAATCCGATACCGAAATACCAGAAAGAAGACGATGAAAGGAATGGCGGTGAGCTACAATCACTTGATGATGGTATCGCTGGACTGGGAGATGCCAAGGGTGAGAAGGATGTTGGTGATAGCATTGATGAGACAGGACAGGTAAATTTTTTTGGAAAGGCTTGTGAAGAGAATAATACGTATTATCGGAAGCTATTTCTATGGAATCGCTCTTCTTTTTATGGGTCGAAATATTTTACTTGTGCTGAATAGTTGAATTTCTGGTGTTTAGATATCCTTTTTGGCTCTTTGGATTCAGTTATATTTAAATTTTTTTTTTTTTTTTTTTTTTGGTTTCTAAATATTTCCTTTTTCTTCAGGTTGAAAGCCTCAGAGGGGAGGAGGAGAATGTTGATGAGGATGTAGGGAAAAGTGAAAACGATAATACACCGCTCGATATAAGTGATGATTTTGGTGGTTGTCTGGATGATATTGACTGTGAACAGCGCAGTGGTTAGTACCATTATTTATTCCAGGAAAAAAGTCTTCATAGAGAAAAAACAGAAAGTAATTTACCTATCCCAATATTTCCAATTTTTAGATGATGATGATAATGGTGGAGATGAAGACAGTGAGCTTGAAGCAGATAAAGAAATGGGGAATGTCAACCAGGGTGATGAAGATAAATTGGATCCCGATTTATGGGATCGGAATGATGATGATGGAAAAGAACTTATTGATGGCAACAAAGGTTTGAGTTTTTGTTTTAATTTTAAATGAAATCGAAAAATTAGGTTAAAATGGAGGCAATGAATTTAAATACAAATGAAAAAAATCTATCCGTTATCTGATGTGATAGGCAACAGGTTAAATTACCCAGTTCGAGAAATTTTGTGACGTTCATATTTTACCAATAGCGACCGTTTCTTTCAAGCTTATAATCAATTCCAGGTGCCGATAGAAAAACGAATAATACGGTAGCGAATAACGATGAGCAGCCTTCTAAAAATGACGGGGATAAATATGATGAAAATGGTGACGATGAAAAAAGTGCCGATGATGATATGGAGAATGTGGATGAACATGCACCGTTGGACGGTGGTCAGGAAAATGAGGATTCTAGACAAACCGATGAAAATCTTAACTTAGGAGATGATAATGAAGATAAAGCAGGAGATGATATAGAGCATGTCAATAATAATGAAGATAAAGCAGAGGATGATATAGAGCATGTCATGAACGATCAGCTAGATAAGCATGGAATACAATCAGATAGTGATGCTGAAGAGGAAACAATAACAGAAGTAGCTGAAAAGCATGAAGAGGAAGTGCAAGAAAATTTCAAGGTAGTTTTATTGTGTTTGGAAACTTGAATAGTGTGCTTCAGAAAAGAAATTTAATTGATGACTATATTACTAATCACTTATCGTATTTTCCGTAAAATGATAAGGATGAGTAACGATGTTTTTTCATTGTTCTGAAACAGATAATTTTCATCTTCTTGCCTAATTTTCATATTTAATGCAGTGACGTCTGAAATTTCAAGTGCAATGCGAAGCAAGTATTTAAGTTGCAAGCCTTTTTTTTTTCAGTTTTTAGTCAGTCATTTGCTAGGTTTTAGGATGGAATGGAAGAATGTGTTGTGGAAGAGTTAAAAAATGACGACGAAGTTTTTAAAAGTAGTGCTGGTGGAATCGATATGGGAGCGACGGAAGATTTTGGTGATGAAGACGTTAGTTCGAATCCAAACGTCACGAATGAGAAAAACAAGAATATGGAAGAAAGGTATGACTATTTTTTAAAATGAAAGTGAAATTTAACTCGTACACTCCATGATTAGAAAGCAAGATAAATGGAAGTTATTTCATTTGTATTTTATCAGTGAATCATCGACAAAAAGAACAGGCAAAGGAAAGAAAGGTTGCGAGGAGGCTGAAGACGACGAAATTATGAGTGATGTACTGGAAAATATAGAGAAAGATGATAAGAAGTGCGAGAAGGAAAAGGAATTAGCTGATGACATTCTTGACATAGTTACGCAAGAAGCTCTTCAGTGTTAGTTGGTTTTCAGATATGCTTCAAGTTTTTTCTTCCTTCATACTTATAATTTTCATTTCATCCTTTAGTAAGTTATTAATCGGTTAGTCATCTTATCTGCTGTCATGAATTGCTCTTGTTGTTACCTAAATTCTTCTGATAGCCAATGGTTTTAACTGTGATTCATTAGTGATGCAAATATTTTCATTTTGTAGGCAAAGGTGAGCGCCAAGATGAAGAAAGCCACGAATTTGAACATTTTGATGGAAATAGCAGCAGTTTGAATGAGCGAATAGTCATCGATAAAAGTTCGGTGGAAGAAGCAAGAAATTCAAAGGAAAATCGGAATCAGTTAAATGATTTGAAGAATATATATGTAGATGAGGTAAATCATTATTCTAGTGGAGCAGGAATTCCAAGTTAGAAAAAGTTCGGCCCGAAAGCTGTGAAATTTCATTAAATTTTTTGGAAATTCTAAGCAAGAAGGCAGCATGATCTAGAATCCTTAATTATTCCTGAAATCATATGTCTGTTTACATTGTGACAACATAATGGGAATAGGAAGGTATCGTTATTTTATTTTGCTGCATATTGAACAGTTAATGTTATACAGAATAATGTCGAAATGATGGGGAGTGATAAAGTTGAAAATAGAGAAGACCTTAACGAAATCTATGCAATCGATACCGCGATTTCGAGTTCTGATTTTCAAAGCTCCATAATCCATTCAGCAGTAGATTTCTACCATTTGGTAAATAAAATTTTATCTTTTAAACTAAGTTAAAACATTTGTTTGATTTGATCAAATTAATGGTCAATGGTTTGTTGTCCGTGATTTCCGGAATTTTTAAAATTTCGTTTTGTTTCATTTTTTCCGCTCTGCCTTTGTTTCTATTCTATCATGTTTTGTTCAAGGAAAGGAATAGAGTGAGTTTTGGGATTAATGAAATTAATTTAAAGTTGTACAGGTTACGAACAGAATTATTCTTTTTATTCCAACAGGGGGAGCAGTCAGGTTCAGCCGCCATTTTCTTGGATATGGGAGATGTAGCTTCATCAAGTATCGACGCCGAAAAGCGATGGAATAAAATTTCTGATTCGATTTCGATTTTAGCAAATGAGCTATCTGAAAATCTGCGAATGATTATTGAACCAACCGTAGCTTCAAGATTTGAGTAAGTTTTTTTTTTCTTTCAATAGAAATTTCGTTCTAATGCAAAGAATTCATTGTATGCTTTACGCTGTCCTATTCACTTCACTTGCTGTCTGTTAAGAATAAAGCTCATTTTCAGAGGTGATTATCGAACAGGTAAACGGCTGAATATGCGTCGTTTGATCCCGTATATTGCAAGTGGTTACAGAAAGGATAAAATCTGGTTGCGACGTACGAAAAAAGCTCAACACAGTTATCAAATTCTAATCGCTGTTGATGATTCGGCTTCGATGCACGATAATCAAATTAAATTAGTAAGGATTTTTAGGAGATTACTTTAAAGTAGGGTTTTCTCCTTATTATTCTATTTTCGGAAATAAAGGTTTTTAAATTACAATTGTCTTGAAGAAGGCGATGGGCGATGATGTTCATCAGCCACACTGTAGGATCTAGAAATCGTTGTGATTTTTGCTCATAATCAGAATAATTTCATGCAGTGAAGTTAATTTTTAGAAAAAATTTTTTTTCAGAAAGCTTGTCAGAGTGTTGCCATGATTGAAGGTGGATTAAGAAAACTTGAAATAGGGCAGTTGGCGATCTGCAAATTTGGCAGCTCGGTGAAAATGATTTCCGACTTTGGAGATTACGGTGACAATGGACTGGGTGGAAAATTGATAAGCGAACTGAATTTTGATCAAGATCGAACTAACTTAGTGAATTTGTTAAAGCACAGTAAGAAGGTTAGAATTTCCAATTGCTAGAGAAGTAATGTTCTGACAATGAATTTAAAACTTCTAAACTTTTGAAACTGAAATCATTCCAATTTCTGGAAATTGATTCTAGATTTTTGAACAAGCCGGGGAACACGGAAAGAATGACCAAATGTTGATCATTGTCTCGGATGGTAGAGGAGTATTGGCGGATGGTGCCGAGGCGGTCAAAAAAGTTGGTTTAAATTAGTTATTATTTATAATATGTTTGGTTTAATATATGAATCACTAATATATAAAAGATATATAAGAGATTCAAAATTATGTAGAAAATATAGAAAAGTCTGAATGATGGAAATTTCCAGGCTGTGGCCAATTTGCATACTGACCGAGTTACCGTACTTTTCGTAGCAATTGATAATGGTAAGGAATCAATCCTGGATATGAAAGTGGCCGAATTCATGGACGATGGAAATGTGAATCTCATCCCATACTTACAGAAATTTCCCTTTCCGTTTTATTTAGTTGTTAGGCATATCGCTATGCTGCCTGCTGCAGTTGGTGATGCTGTAAGACAATGGTTTGAACTTACCACGCATGATTTGTGATTTTGCTGTCGGGTTTGCTATTTGTTTTTTTTTTTGTTTCTGTGGGTTCTCAGCTAAGCAGAATTTTAATGTTTGTTTCCGGATTCAAGTTCAAACATAATTCGAATTTCAATGATTGAATTTGAAAACATGGAAGTAATAGAGTTTCAATGTTTGAATGGTTGAAGAATTTCTGAACTTCTGAAAAATCAGGACCAAATAGAAATTGAGTGAAGGAACTGACAGTTTTTGTTTCGATTTAGAAGTTCGAGAATTCCTGGATTTAAATGAACTATCGTGAATGATAATGGTTTTTCCAAAATTTGATTTTCATGTTTATTAATATGCTCACGTCATCGAATTGCAGGTACTGTTGTTATCGTATGTTGTTAATTTTTTGGAATAAAGTTTTTTTTTTTTTTAAATACTCTATTTTTGAAAGAATTAGAAAACAAAGTAATGCCAAATTGACCATCAGTAGCATCCAAATTTAGTTCATGTACCCTCAGCAAGCGTTGCTGAGATATATGAACTCACGAGATTGATGCACTCTTGGACAACTGTCCTTTGATGTACATTATACCCGAGCATGCTAATTTATCAGTCGTAGTTGTGTGATTCTGCCTCCTCTCAATGTTCCCAGTACACGTTAATTTATGATGTTTAGTGGTATTTCATATCAGATAATATATGCTTTTGTAATACTTGATAGTGACTTTCATTTTCTACTCATTTATACAAATTTACGCGATGTCGAGGGATTACGGAAGAGTTCAAATCATCAAAGGTTGGATTTAGAAAATCCAAACCCAAAAAATACGGAAAGATTCATCCCAGTTTTTTTCCACACATTTTTACTTTTTAAAAATACAAAGTGTTTGTAGTGAGTTCATCCTTGTGCATAGTGATATTGATTTGGGAAATTTCCTGCGGTCTCTCATGAAAGGACCTTGTATTATTTTTCAAAAATTGGAATTCCTGAAATTTCGAAATTTTTAATTTGGCAATGGTAATGCAGTGAACTGATGCATTTGTGTACATCGATGTTGCTCTGTAGAATCTTTGTCCTGAATTATTGATATCACAACACCATCTGTTAACAAAAAATATGAACTGTAAACGTGCAAATCAGCAAGTAACATGCAGTCTTGCATGTTGCAAACATAATAGCTGTATGCAAATTCCACATCGACAACAACATACATGCGGGGCTTCTGTAAACGGTCGTGTAGTGGCGTAGTGTGTGCAGTGGGGAGAGGTTTGATTCTTGATGGTGGGTTCATCTTGATTCTTTCCGTAGATTCTCTTCTGATTCACAAATAAGAAGACTGAGGAAGGTGTGGGATATGCTGAGAGTTGAGCAGATGGAAAGATGGGAATTTGGAACTGTTTCATTCTCTTCTTTGACAGTTTTACTCAAAAGACAAACATTACGTTTTTCTTTTCTTTTCTACAGAATAAATTCGTAACGGTCTGTTTCCCAGTTTTTAGCGCTATTTGTTTTTAAACTTTCAAAATATTACTCAGTATATTTTTTTATGGAATTAATAGGAGGAGCGCAGGTTTCTATTAAGTGTATGAGCGATATCCAAAAAAATCAGTAAATGAAAAAAGAAAATACGATTAGCATAGAAGTTAACATGATACTGAGGCATATTATATTGATTGAATAATCTTTATAATTTCTTTATCCACTTAATCGGTTAGTTTTGTTAAGTTATTCGGATTTTCGATATTTCTGAGATTTTCTACGGATATGAGCGATATCTAAAAAAGTCAGTGTTGTTTCTTCATTTTATCTTCTAAATAGACAACAGGGAAAATGCGTTTTGCTGGTAAATTCTTAGTGGCCGCACCACCAGATGGTCGAGCGCTTTGGTTACGACATGATGGATCTTCAAGTTCGCTATTTTTATTGACTAGATTTTAAGCTTTTTCTGGAGCATTCCGTTTTCGTCTTCAGCTTTATAAATGTTTTCTGTTTTTTGGGATTTCACTAATTTCAGGAGAAATTTGAGTTTTGGGTGTTCCCCACTATTAAAGTTCACTACTTGAGCAAGTCATACCTGTTTCTGGTACAAAGATTCTGAGATTCATTTTCTAGCTACAAATTGTAATGGATTTCTTTCGAGATTTCAAAAGTTTTCTGAATTTTCCTATATTTCAAAATTCTTTTCTTGAATTTTGAATGTATTTATTCGCAGTACATCTAATGGCAAGCACGTATTTCATTCCGGCTGGATTGGTGCTGCCGGTAGATGACTGTTTCGAAGTTCGAGTGTTACGAGTGGATCGAGCAGCGAAATGTTTGTATGTAAGACCAGTATGTGATGATAACCAATATGATGAACTGAATAAAAACCTTTCCGCTGCAGCAACTGACGATGCTGTAAAATCATCTTGTCGTGCCGCATCACAACCACTTAGCATGAGTAAGTTTAATTATTTATGGTAGCAAGTATTAAGCATGTAGTTTTCAGTGGTTCAGATGTGCAAATTATGAAGTCCTCATTTTTTATATGTCTTCGTTAATCATTGATTTCTTTAAAAAGTTGTTGAGTGGTAGGTGGAAACGTATTCTCTCGTTTTTACGTGATCAATTATTTTTCACATTTGTAGAATGTTGTTATAATGCTTTGAAATGCATTCTTTTCTAGAGCTGTGATATTTACAGTGCCTTTTTTCCTTAAAATGAACGGTTTCAGGTTTTCAATAAAGTATATTTCAATAATAATATTATCAATTTAAGGCAATGTATACATGGTTCGAACAGAAAAAGGATACCTAAGAGGGGTACTGCTAAGAAGGGAAAAAACGATGGTTTGTTCGGTATAGTTTGGTATATTATCAGTTCGACAGTGATTATTTATAGTTCAGTCTACTGTCTTATAATAGGCAAATTATTTAGTGCAGGGTTTTAATTTATGAAATCCTTTTGAGGTCTTAATACAGCATAAGACCAACTGATTCACTAAGACATTGATCGACGGACGATACATTATGGCACCATTTTTTGGAGTAAGATGATCATCACGAATGCCATTCCTCAAAAAGGCAAAAAGCTATAAGACTAGCCTGGCTCGTTTTTACTTCAGTAAAATGGATTAAAGGAAAGGTTAGGTTAAGGCGCTTGAAAAATTGTTGTGCTTAAAGTAAATCCATATTTTAGATGTATGGTATTGATCTTGGAGAGGTGTATGATGTAAATGTAGATGATGTACGCGAATTATTGCCATCGTTACGTGACGTTCCACCTCTTTGTTTCTGCATTATCTTGGAGTCCTGTAGTAATACTAAATGCGAAGAGTTCACGGTTTTTGAACAAGGGACAGTTTGCGTCATTAAAATTTGTAAATACTTATATTTCTCATCAGATTGTGACTCTATCGTGTTCTTCGGTTTTGTGCTATTCATGTATTTGTCAGTTTTTAAATTTTCTTGTATTTATGAATTTTTTCTCTTAGAAATTCTCTTTTATTCAAGGCAATGAATTTCCTTCAAATTACCCTCAACGAGCTAAAGAAATGTACCCACCGGCGATCATGTCACAAATGTACGAAAAAAATGAACATGGAAAGTTTGACGAAATTACATGTACTATGAAGGTAAAAGAATAAATTGTATAAACTTTTATTTCTGCATAGCAGATTTCGTTCTGAATAATTTTCGATTGATAAAACTATATTTCCATAGATAAATTATCAAAATTGTGGATTCCTTCTGAAATATTGTGACCCCCGCTCCTAAATTTGTGTTTGCCCAGTAAAAATTAACGGCTTAGTACTTTTTTACAATGACAAGTAAATTGATATATTAATAATTAATGGTATATCCCAGATCACCGATAAAATCCCAGAATCCCGTACTGCTGCTGAAGAAGTCGACTTTCCACGGTCGATCGACTGCAGTATGACATATGCATCGATATTCGCGGAATCAATTGCCAGCAGAAAGGTTTCCTCCAGACGTGTATCAGTTTTTAAAAAGTAACATTTTTCAAACAGATTTGCGAGGTTCGATAAAGTTCTATTTTCGGAAGCTCTAGGCATTGTTCATATACTTCGAATGAAAGTTGTGGTAAGATACCATTTCCCTCTGTATTGTTCAACTGCTTCGTCATTTAACGACAGTTTCTATTACATGAGTAAATTGTATATATTTTTAATTTATTCATTATATTATATATAATATATATTTTCTATTTATTCGTTATATATATAATAATAGTCGTTATATATATAATAATATATAATAATGAACAAATAATATATATTATATATTTATACATATATATTTTACTTATTTAATTGGCTAATTAATTTTCTTACATATATTTATAGAATTTACTGGAATGAGGGAGGCAGGCGCGAAAGTTGCCGGGATTGCGCATTGTAGTAGTAGTGCAGATAGTTGTAAGAATAAATACATAATATGTTTCACTGGTTTAACTTAGACGGGCATTGGTTCTGGAATCGCTCAATAAATAATGTACTTTTCCACTTTGGGGAACTTTACGTTGCTTGAAGTCCTTATCTCTTGTTTCTATATTTGATCTTCCATAAAAGAATATTTAAATCTTTGCCTTATACTTTCAAATCTTTTTTTTTCGAAGCTTTCAGGCCTTCAATATCTTTAAGCTTGGTCATTTAGTATTTCGTTAACTAAAATGCCTTCATCAGTTCTTCTTCCTAGAAACGAAAAGTTCATAAATTCTAATTGAATTTATTCTATTGTCTTCCATCTCCTATCATGTTTGACGAATATTCAGCTCTTACTGGATTGTACGTTGGGACCAGCAGCTTAAATGCTGTGTAGTAGTAACGTACAAACAGTTTATACTTCTTTCAGGGTATCAGTGGTATGTCGCGTCGTCGATGTCGAGCATTGGTAGTAAAAAGTGCATCAGTGCCAGCAATAACAAGAAATCCAGCGCTCCCATTTATGTATCAGAAATTTAATGTTTCATTACCGGCTCGTCTGACAGCACGTGTAACCGAACGTACCGACTACGACACTTACTTGATGCGGAATCCCCAGGTGCTCGATGATCTGAAAAAGGTTCATGTTTTTCAAGTTTGTAATTGGAATATTGTAAAATTTCCTTTTGATAAAGGAGGTTTATGTAGGTTTACGAAAGTACATATTCACTCAAAATTAATTTTTTCCCACTATGCATAATATTTTATTCTCCTTATCCTTCAAAGAAGGTAATGAGATTATGGGCCTCATTATATGTTTTTATAATTTGTTGTAGGTGGATTTTCATCTTAACAGTGCTAATTAACAAAGTGAGGCAGATTTCCATGTAAAGCAGGAATCTATAATGAAAGAATTAATTGCAATGTATTCTTCAAGTAGTAAACCTCTCTATATCAACTTCTCGAATAACTTAGCTCAGTAAAGGAATAATATTTATATTTACTACTTTTCAGCGCCTGGTAACTACGACGACTCCTTTAACACCTCGATTATGTTTAGATCGTGGCATTTGTTGTATGGCTCGGTTGATACGTCCAGCAAGGTCAAACTGCTCAACGTTTCAACCGCAAATATACAGGTTATGAGTTTAATTTATCTTCAAAAACTTTCCGTGGTACTCTGCAAAAATGCTACAGCCAGTAATCTACAGTGTTGATGATAATTGGTTTTCCATCCATTACTCATTTCCGTGCTGTTTGCAGAATATATGTATATAAGGGATTATTCGCCAAGGGGGCATATGTCTATTTTTGCAAGAATCGTACAAACTAGTTGATTTATCTCTCGTTTACATCATCTTTTTGTATTACTGTTGATTGTATATTGACTTTTATTTATTCACTTTAATAGGAAGATTTAGTAGGAAATCTTAAAGTTGGACTTGAAGTTAATTACTATATGAGTTCACTACTACTTTTATCCTTTATTGATATCATTTTTAGAGCAATAGCGAGTCATTATCGGCCAGATGATAAAACATGTGAAGTGCTGCTTATTGATTATGGGCAGACGATTGTTTGCAGTGTGATGGACCTATTTGAACTACGGGACCAGGTCGTTAAGTTTAAAACTAAGCACATTATCTGAATCAGCACTAAATAATTCAGAAGGCAAATTCCATGATGGTCATCTAATTATGAATGAGCTTGGACTGGTTCTTTACTAACTGCAGTCGTTATACTCAGCTATTCTGGGGAAAATAGGAAACGTAATTGTTGTTTAATGAATAGGCATGGGACTTATGTGTAAAACTACACTCGACTTCTAGTTATCTCCTTNNCAAATTTTGGTAAGCAACAGCATATTTCAGCCTGTTGAAGTTCTTGAAAAGCCAATGGCATCATTTCGATGTCGAGTGAAAAGGTTTTCACCAAACAAGAAGAATAGTAATAAAGGAATACGGGTTGGACATGTTTCTTTTTTCATTTTTGCATTATGTGAAATTCGGAATTTTTGGAAAACTTAAAAGAGAAAAGTCAACTTGGAACTTCATGCACTTTTTAACCCTTTCGGGTGATTTTTATGACTTACCCATGCATTTTTTCATTAAATTTAGTTGTTTCCTCCACATGCATTAACCTGTATAATTATAAAATATCCACACCTGTAATATATAATATGTGAAAAACCTTATGCTTAAAATATTAAAAAATATTAAAATTATTAGAAACAGATGCATATATTTAAAAAAAAATGTTCTTTCAATATATTAGTTAATTAACATTATAAGTTATATTACTTTGAAGTTGGGGGTCCAGTAATGAAAGCTACTTTTTTCTAGTTACTGGATGAAAATGATTACAATGTTTGTTTAACACTAAAATGTGCGCGTAATTTATATTGGGCAAAAGTAACATTATCAGACACAGATTTTGTACTTTATTACAAGAAACCACGAGTACGCAAGGAAATGAATGAAAAAGACATGAAGGAAGTGACAAATGTTATATCAGAAGGTAATAGCGCTCTCCTTATGTAGTTTTTTTTCTGTCCCTTAATAAATACTTCAGGTTTTCATCTTAAAGTTGTAGTATTAACTGGAAAATTTTCCGATTTTAAAAACATTCCGGTAGTTGATGCCATACGAGAGCTTGAACAACGAAAAGAGGAACTACATGACGAAGAAGAACGGTTGTGTGAGCAGGAAGAATTACTGAGAAAAGAGAAAGAGTATTTTACGAATGAAAAGTTAGTTCTTGAAGCGAAATCGTGTAGATATTAACTCTGAGAGTTCAAATTTACTGTTAAGTAACAAGAGGTGAGAAAATGTGGAAGATCTTTCTATTTTTGATTGTTTCATATCACTGAAGATAGCAAGTGAAAATTTGCTGATTATGCCTTAGATCTAAATTTTTAACTGAGATTTCTTATAAAATTTGTGGGTCTTTCTTATTAAGCATAAAAGAGAGGTTAAGTTTTTTAGTATCAAGCGAGAGCAAGAATTGCAGCTGATAGCGCTACAAATGCAGTTATGCGATATATCAGCGAAACTAGATATGGTTGCTTCCAATAACAATCCGGGTTTTATGAAAATGGTATTCTGATCTTTGGAAAATTTGGAAGAAAAGAAACCGTTGCGAGTTTTTTTTTTTTTCATAATTGGGTGATAAGAAAACAGCTGTAACTTCGAGATTACAGACCAGACGTGCTGCTTATTAACAACATCTTAAATTATCTGAGGATAGAGTCCTGAGGCATTCCCACAAACAGTATCAAATTTCTATTGCCTTTTATTTCAATAAGTTCTCTAATTTTAGATTTAGGAGAGCAATTTAGCATGTGAAAGATGAAGTCTCATTTTTGCAGAACCCTTTTTGTTCGCAGCTACAACAAGGCAATTATTGTGGTGTTCCTGCATCTACGACAAACGGTTATGGCGAACCTGAAGTTGGATATAATAATACCAGTAATACAACCAGTATGCCGCAACAGCAGCAGAATGTTACCGTCAATCAGCCATGGGGACAACAATGGTCGTACAGTCTTCCGACTCCACTAACACCGACCATCACACAACCTGTTAATCGATACAATCGACAATATCAGCAAATGTTATTTTACTAGATTTAAAGAACAAGGAGAATTCTACTAGAGTTAATCATATTGCGTCTGTTGGAATATTCTGAACATAACCTTAGTTACCAATCATTTAATTCAAATGCTAGTGCACAGTGTGTCTTTTGGGCTTACGAAAATATATTTCACCTATGTCCTTTTCATTCTCCTATCACACAAGCCGTAAAATTCTTTGGTCTTTGTAGACTTCTTAAAATATTCCATGAAGTTTTTATATTAAAGCTCCAAATTTAGACTATGATTTACTCTAGGACAACGCCTACTGGTATGCGTTCATCTGTTTCCTATACGACGGATACATCAGTCTCATTTCCCAGTCCAACGAATGATTATTTTGGCTCTGTGAAATATGGACAGAATGTGAATGGAGTAATATTTTGCGTCCTTATCAATAGTAAAACATCTCACACTTTGCAGAAATTAGAAAGATCATTTCTTAAAAAAAATGCAAACGATGAAGTGCGGGAACTTTGTCACTCTTTTTCCCAAAAGTTCAGAAAAATAACGATTCCAGGATTCCGAAACCTCTCTAGTGTTGCAGGGTGCTTATCCTCAGAAGTGTCCTTTCTCACCAAAGAAATGGCATGTTGGGTCAGGTAAAACAATACGAGCAGTGTTACACAGTGATACTTCTTCGGACAGCAATAATAATAATGGAAGACATCCAGGAAGGGTATCGCCATGTAATACTAAGAATATATCTGAGACGCTACTTCTTCCCAACTCAAGATCTGAGAAACGTTCAACACAGTTAAAAGCTGCTACTCTTTCATCAAAAACAAGTTCCGTGGTTTCAAATTCAAGCGCAGGTTGTCGTATTCGTATAAAATTTCAGTTTTTTTCTCGTAATCCTTTTAATTTTTTTTCGTAAAAAAATCATTTCGTGCTTTTATTGTTTGCTTAGCCATGCTTATTTCTTCGTCTATTTGTTGTCTTATTCTGTTTTTTTAATTTATCTTTACATACCCTAATTTACTTGTTGGTAATCTTTCATTGCATATTTCTTTTTAAATCCAAATCAGATGACTAGTTTTACCACACTTTGGATCAATAACAATCTTGTTACTTGAAACTCAGTAACTCCTGAGCATGTCGTAGAATTTCCCAAAATAGCATGTGATTAGTATGCAACTGGAAAGACAAGTAGGAGGTATGTTGTAGAAGGTTTCTAGGGTCTATTTTTCAGAATTTAAAATATCCGCATCCGCAGATTCTTTTTGGGATAGTTGTCGTCGGAAGCTGGAATATGGTGAACCACCACATCGAACTATCAGTGATTTCTGTAATATTGCTAAAAAGCAACCGAGAAAGGTTTATCTACGTGGTAAACGTCATTATTTCTTCTTTTATTCAGGAAAAAATTTTTTTTCCATCTCATAAGTAATTTTGTTTTGAAAATTTTCATTTCAGAGTTCCAGGGTAATTTTCCAGAACGTTCATTAAGTGCAGGTTCACAGTGTGGCAAAAATTTGAGTCTTACAAATCGGGAAATTGTGCAGCTGAAGTTGAAACGCTCGCGAAAAGCTGTTGGAGATGCGGCGGTTCCTAATTTGAAATTTTTTGCACTTGATTAAAACCATTATTACAAGCGGTCAAGAGTTGCTAGTAAAGAGTGCTGTCGTCTGCTAATTTTGAATCACTTCGTCTATCCATTTTATAGGACTCCGATGCATCACGTAAGGGGCACATTTCAAAGTCGATCTACATATCCAATGAATCAGCTGATTATAATCAATTATGCGTTAACAAGAAGAATTATCAGGAGCAAGAAATGGTATTTGCTGGTTTACGGACCGTGGCATCTGCCAGTTCCATCAGGAATTTAAATATTTTTACAGACTGAACAATTAAGCTTCTACCCTTGTTTTGAAATTGGATTCATTTTAGCCTGTATCCATGGAACGTCAACTTTTCATGCATACTGATAAGGATCTGCAGTTATTTCCAACTTATCAGGTAGGATTAAATCATATACTGGGAATTTTTTCCCATTCTGAGTAATAGTTGATCCTTTTTTTTTCAGTGAGAAGGCGACCAATTCAAGATAAATAGCACTGCAAAAAAACTCGAATCCAATTACGCGGATGCTATGTTTTTTAATATTTGAGGAAGATTTGCAGTATCAGCAGTTTTTCATATTGTTCAGAATATAAGGACTTGATTTTCCAGGTGCACCACAAACTTGTCAGTATCGTCGATGGAAGTGAATTAGTAGTGCGACGAGCCGGTAGTGATTGTGATTGGCCAGTATTTTTTGTAACCCTGAATACCACATTACATGACATTCCCATCGAAGACATCGATTCGTTGAATCCGACACAGAAACTGGATATTAACGAAATTGTTATTTTTGTTTCCATCAATATTTACCGTTTTTAAATGATGATTGCCACTTTCATTATGCTACAGCACAACGTGTTTGAGAGATTTATTAAAACAAGTTTTCTTAATAGCGGGCTAGCATGTAAATTGAGTAGATTGAAGTACTTCCTTTCTTCCACCATCCTGAATTAGATAGTCATCTAATTTTTTGACTTCTTTATTACTATATTTTTCCAGAGAAATGGCGTGCTTTGTGTGGTACGGTGCAATGATTTTGGAAAAAAAGTTAGAGCAATTATTGAGCGTTTCAGTGACAGCGTTGTGCATGTGCGACATATTGATGATGGACATATGGAAACAATTCAGCGAGATGAGTTATGGTCCACAGAAAATTTGGTAAGCTTCGTCTGAAAATTTTCTCAATAATAAGTCATGTCAAGAATATTCAAAATCTGTAAAGTGTTATCACACTCAATCCTCGTTCAAGCACTTTTCCCGTTGCATTGGAAATAGATTTCACACCACGTTATCATCAACTATTTCAGTCTCCAAATGTTCGTACACAACCCGCTCTAGCAGTGCCATGTATTTTGGCCTCTTTGAACGATGCATTGCTAGTTAAAACGATTCACTGCCGTATGGATGAAGTACCTTGTGTTGGGCAGTTAATGCGTATTCTTTTCAAGAAACGACGTGATTCGGATGGGATCTGGATCGTTGAATTAGTAAACGGAATAAGCTGTGGTGGCGCAGCTGAATAAATTGATTGCTTAATGTTATTATTAGAAATTTCAGAGAGATGTCATTTTTTTTTCTATACTGCCATTTGTCATCATTTGAAAGCAAATCTTGTTTTTTTTTCCATATCCATTTTCCACCAGAACTAGCTTTTTCTCTAAATTATAATGAATGTAATTATAAAATGTAGAATTAAGATTACAACTTCTTGACTATATTAATTCAAACACAGCAAAAAATGAAAAAACCCGAACGTCTTAAGATGCCACCTTACACAGAAGCGCTTAACGCAAGGTTAGGGAGATTTTTACAGTAGAATTTTTTGAAAATTCTTTGTCTAGCTCAAAAACTATTTCAGGAAATCCTCACAGTAACTTGGTTTCTCCTATACTTTCTTTTTGCAGAGTATTTCAACAGCGTTGTTCACTACAAATTTATTTCTTAGTCGTATATCGACTTACTGGTGCCATTAAGATCTTAGCTGTAGTGACTTAATGATTCGTGTATAATTGGGGTTCTAGATTACAAATCTGAAATCGATTACAGATTTAAAATCGATTGTAAGTTGATTGTATGAAATCCCTCTACTATATGAGATTTGAGAGTTTCTTCGCCTCTCAAGCTATGACATTTACTTCCATGGAAAGAAATCCAAATTTATGTGGGATTTAAAGAAGTTCAAATCCGAAATGATAATCTTGAATCACAGGAGTTTTTTTAGCTTCTATACACAGGTATTCTGGACTTGTAAACATGTGCATTTCCAAAGTTTTTTATTATAAATGTAACTAACTTTTATTGGTTAAAGAATAAAGGTTTCTAGACATATTTAAAGTTGCAACATCGCCGCATTACAAACAACTTACCAACCAGACACCTGTTAATGCAAATCATGGGTGTTATTTAACGATCATAATTATGGAATGACTTGTAACTCACATAGTGCATCATTACAATCTTTCATGCTAGAGGTGAACAATTGGTTTTTAATATAAGCAAAGGCAAGATTTATTCTATCAGAAGCAGAAAGATTAATGAACTAGGTAAGGAAGGGATGAAAACCTCGAGAAAGAGGAAATATGAGGATTCACACGATTTAAGTATAATTTACTATCCAATAGTTTAAATCCTTCGTTCTCATTATAGCTACCATTTCAAGTAGGAAGTTTATTAAACCTGTTATACTAACCTAACAGAAATTCGTGGGTCTGCAATATTGAACAAATATTAAATATCCATATGCAAACTTAGACTGATCGGAGATGGGAATTATTGTTCTCCTGTGGTCCCGTGGTGTAGTGGTTAGCACTCAGGACTCTGAATCCTGCGACGGGAGTTCAAATCTCCCCGGGACCTTCATGGAGAAGACGCTTCCTTTTGCTATTAATATCATTCATGCTTTGCAAAGGATGTGGAAACACACCTGAATCGCTACTACTATTATTATTACTATTGCAGAATGAAAAATCTTGAACCGTGGAACCACCATCCACGCCATCTATGAACATCTACGCTATCTATGAACCGTTCATTTTCGAAGTGATTCCGAAGGGTCTTCTTCCTTTTCGAAGTTTCAAAAAATCCCAAAGCTCGAAATTTCTACTTTCTTTTATTCTTGCAGTAATTCATAGATTTCTTAGTTACTACCGACTTCGCTACATTAAACATTCTCTTAAAAATTTACTCAAAATGTAGAATATTGTAAGCTCAATTCTTTTTCCCTCCGAATTTCCTAAAATTTTTGAAAATTTTACGCTCTGTTATCCAGTGATATTATCTTTGGCCACTATCTCTCAATAAAGGGAAAAAAGGTAATAAGAAAAATGAAAGTATAAGGCAGAAATTGCGCGATGAAACTCAATACACTGTAAGTAATAAACGAAAAGGGCTGAATGTCGGATGCATTTTTGATTGCTAAGGCATCTGCATAAACTTCATAGTAATTTACGACTTGGATAAGTCTGAAAAGAGACAGGTCCACCCCGAATGAATGGGACATGTTAGTATACAGCAATCCTGAAATGTTCCCGGCCCTTCATCCAATTTTCAGATTTGTATTTTGCGGATGGTCGGGTATACGTATTTGAGGATAATTTTACATTCTTATTCACGTGTTTGAATGATGACAGATGTTGTACGTGCGGCAGGTATGCTAATTTACCGACAGAAATATGGTCGAATAGAATATCTCTTGCTACAGGCATCTTATCCACCATATCATTGGACTCCGCCGAAAGGTTGTTGTTTGAGATGTCTGTTTAATAATATACCTTCTAAAAATGATTTTCCGATTTGTTTTTGCTAATCTTCTCTAATGATCCGTTCGGCACGTTCGCGTTGTTTAACCTCTTGGTTCATGTATGTGATGATCTTACTTCTTTTATCAGTTTAGTCGACTGTATACTGATTCATTTTTATGCTGATATGCCTGGAATATAATAATATTATGTCATTGTTTTTCTGAATGTTCGTCTCGTAAGACCTGTTATAAAAAATTATTTTCTCTTTCCATCTACTCTCCAATTCATTTGCTACAGTTCAGTTGTAATTTCATGCCATCAAATAATGGCTGAACAATTTCAATTTAATTTCTCTCTCTTTCTCTCTCTCTCTCTCTATATATATATATATATACATATATATATTCTTAACAGAACGTTTTTACGTGCTAAATTTAGTTTCTCTTGAGGCCATGTTGATCCTGGCGAAGATGAATGGTTAGCAGCACTTCGTGAAACTCGTGAAGAGACTGGCATAACGGCTGATCACTTGGATGTGCATAAAGATTTTGTGGAAGTTCTGGAATATTTAGTGACAAAAAGTGACCGATACGAGGTGGAAGTTAACAAGCAGGTGGGAAGGTGTAATCCTAATTAATAATTATTTAATATAAATATATTTGTGCTTAAATAATTAGTCCAACAAGTATAATGATAATATCTTAAGTAATCCTCATGATCATTGTTAATAAGTATATTATTTGAAGTGATAATTAGTGTGATTATTTCTAATATTGTCGACATATATTATCATAAGATTAGAATGAAATTACTGTGGATGTTGCATAACTAGGAGTAAGGCATTGTGTAATTAGAAAGTTTCTCCTTCGAGTTCTTGGAATTTCCGAAACATGCCGGTTTATGGAACATCTGCATCATTATTCATTTACTTCAGAAAACAGTGAAGTATTGGTTAGCAAAATTGAAAAATGAGGAGGAAGTTAAATTGTCGAATGAACACCAAGATGCCAAATGGTTGCCAGTCGATGAAGCAGGCTCCTTGGCACAATATAAAGGAATGGGAGATTTGATTCGAAAAGCTGAGAAATATTTGGCTCATAAAAAGTAATTTTTTCACTCTGCTATTACTACTAATCTCTGTCGATAGTTTTATCACATCTTGTCAAATTTATACAGATATCATTAATTTCGCATTGGGACATCTTATAATTTCTGCAGATACTTTTCTCTGATTTGCAGATAATTTGATATTAACTGTGATAATATGTTTTTTATATGCAGTATATTTCGCAAAGTCATCAAATAACCGGAATTTTTTTTCAAAAAATTTTATTAATTTTTACTAAGCGCTGGTTCATTATACTGTTCGAATTTTTATGCAGCACATCATTATCTGGAAGTGTTTGTAACCTTTTGAAACATCCCGCGTCTTTAGAAACTTCAGTGTTTGTTACCCCTTAAGGTTTTCATTTTTCCAGAATTTTTTTTTACAAAAACACAATATAAGATTTTGTAGGCAGTATTCCTCTACTTTTTTAGTTCTACCAGTATATATCGTTCTTCTTAGTTATTTTCCTTTGTTATGTTAGTTTTAATTTAGAAATGATTTAGCTGTACCAGTTATACCATACCAAATGTTTTAGTGATTTTATATACAAAATTCCGTCATTAACTTTTTATTATTTAGAGCTTTACAATTCGCTCAAAACTCTCGTTCTCATCTTCATCTTCTGCCGACTCATCCGATACATTTGTTTGGTACTGTTGATACCATGAAAGTTTTGTTGTTTTTGGAAGGTTAAATCTCTCAGCGGTTCCACGACATTGTTTTAACATGTCGTTCGGTACTGCAAAAAAAAAAAAAAAGAAATTAAATACTCTTGGTTTATCAGATTTTAATTTCTTACTAATTGAATTATCTCCAACCTAAGGATTTAAAAAAACGGGAAATAAAGAAGTTGCAGATACGGCGACTAATTATTTTTGGTCACTTAATGATGACACCGACACCTGTTTCTTTATTTAGCCCAGTGGACTGTTAAGCCATTATTTCAAATTTTTACTGACATGTTGTTGATTTTCTAGTGTAAAAGCAGTTATAATGTAATCTGTGAGCAGTGCAATCGATATATTATTGAATAAAAATATTTGTTCCTACAGTCCTGTTTTGTTTTATATTGGCATTCCAAGTTTCAGTCAAAGATTATAGTTTCTATAACATTTACCTTCCATGTCTCCTTTATATCGGTAATTTGCATGATATGGCGTTTCATTTAATGGGATAGAAGTTGAAGACTTTTCGGCGCGGTTTAGTGACCGAGTGTTTGTATGTGCAACAGGTTTCTTGGGAGTACTGTGGAGCAAAATTTTCGAGCTTTTAAAATTCACCTGTCTACCGAGGAATACATCTTGATCTGGCGCATTGCTAAATTTATTTGACAAAAGATAGAGTGTTTTTTTTGGATTTTCGGAATGGTTAAAAATGAAAAAAAGAGTTTGGAACGTTAGAAATGCACTTCCCTCCTACGCCCGTCACTTTTTGTATGACAAACTTCTCGAAGGACATTGAATGGTACTAGGACAAAACAGGTGAATTTGATGGCTTTTTTTCAGGAAAGAAAAACTAACATTGAAAACGATGTTTTTGAAGATTTGAAGTAACGGGACGTTTTGGATTCCATGGTCTACTTTTTGTATGAAATGCTCAGATTTTACTAATTAAAGCGATGAAATCTTCGAATTAACGGGATGGACTTAAGATTAACAGTAGCCATATAAAACACGAACACGCAAACTAAAGATTCTGAGCTTGATGTTTTTGTTTCGTATATGGTAGAATTTTGTATTTCCCATTGATGACGTATTTTGTAACGGGTCTACTGCTCATCATGTGATTTTCTTACTTAACGTAGAATATTTGGCAACTGAAAACAAAAACTCAGCGTATGTTATGTACGGTTTAATTTGTTTACTTTTGGTTAACTATATTCTGTTAAGAAGTGATTTGTTCAATTTTCACATACTTTTCATCATCTGTAAGACTTCCTTTCTGTGATCTTTGCCTTGTCCGTGTTGGGTCGCTAACATTAATGATGCTATTTATACTATTTTGTTTCAACGGTATCATTAGGACCTGTCTGATATCGTTCATTTTCCTAAAAAGACATGATAAATTTGACGAATTTTTGGTATTTCAAAAATTTCAATTCTCTTTTTTGCACTGTTAGTACATTTATTTGCTTATTAATCTGTGCATACTATTAGTATTAGGATAATTTCTTATAAATTAATTTTTCCATTAAAAGTCTTTTGCTTTCAGTTGGGTCTTTTCAACTTAACATCCTACAAAGAATTATTATGTGTCCTGAAATGAGTACTATCATTTTGATTTTATTATATAACAGTTTGTAGTTTAGTAAAAAATTCTATTACCAAAAATGTATAATAACGTTACGGAAGTTTTATAGTTGAACCCACTAAGCCATCCTTTTTTTCATTAATTCTTATAGATTGCTTGTTATATAATACTTCAGCATTACGATTCCAAAATGGATCCTTCATTTGTCTTGGTACATCATCACTTGTACTATCTACGATTCTCATTCCTACCTGAAAAAGCTGATAGTAATTTTGAATATTAAAAAAAATTTGGATTCAACCAATTGCATTTTTTTTCGTAATGTCAACTTCACTAAGTATCTTTGAGAAAAGGTTAAACCAGTCACTGTTAATTATGAATGGAAACTGAAATGAAATGAAGCATTAAGATCAAATAAATAAATAGGCATCAATTCGATTAGTAATCTGTTTTCTGTTCTTTAATAAGGTTTTAATCGAATTAAGCTCTTCATAAAGTTCGCAACTATTTGAATATTCCATAAAGAGTTCTAATTTAGATATATAGCAAGGGCGATATAAATTTTTTTCTGTTGTGGTAATTAATTATAGACACTAATTAACGTGGTAATTATTACGAGACGAGGAAGTGTCTGTTAATTTTAAAAAAAAGTGTCTGTTATTTTTAAAAAAATAGAATATATAGAAAAGTGTTTATAAAATTATACTTTAAAATTTCGATCAATTAATGCATTTGTCTCGAAATCATCATCATCTTCACCAAATGGATTAATGAGTACCATTGCAACTTTTGTCCAAGCCATATAAAAAAAAAACTGCATGGTTGGCGTTAACGGACACCAACGATGTAACTGTAACATTTAACATTTATAAGCTTAAATAATTCCTAAGGTAGCTGAAAATTGAAATCAAATTGTTTCTTTTTTCTTGACAAATTTCAAAATAGAAAAAAAGTAATTCAAAAAATTAAATCCGTTTGCTGACTATCGCTGTAGTGTTGGGCATTTGTGTCATGTTGGCTTGTACCGCTGGTATGATAATTTCCTGCTTTGAAATAAGTATTATCAGAAAATGCACATGTACTGCGAGATACACTAGTTGAGGATAAGCCAATGGTAATGGCACCCAATCAAATTTGCATAAATTAGCTAAATTATTCCGAAAACATCGAATTTCCTAAAAAAGGTCTGATTAAATTTTATTACAGAGCTTTTTGAAAAATAATTTGTCAAAATTTACGGCAAATGGCTACAATACCTCGCAAATACGCTCACAAAAATAATCACTGATGATCAGCTGTCTGCGACGGGCTGTGTAGACAACGGAGAGTGCCCACTGCACGGGTAACCAGTATCCTGATCCCAAATTACTATTTATTTCGTCGAATTTTTGCTTTTCGTGCGGTAACATGAAACCAAAAATAAAACCACGAGATTCTGAATTTCTCTTTTGTAACTACCTAGCACTCACTATTGCAGGAGTGCTCAAATTTGGTAAATGAATTAAAGCTTTCAAAAACAACTTAAACTTACCGTTATTAGCAAACAGCTAAATTTAAAATCATCCAGCTAATTATATATTAATTGTTCGGTTGGAAATTAAATAAAAAAAATAGAATAAAAGCTCACCAGCTGCAACAATCGAATCAATGGTTGGAAAACGTTTCCGTACAGCGATACTAAAATCTCGTGAGGCAAGTACTTGTGATAGACAGATATAACGTACGATATTACGTCGAATCATGCGACTATAGTCCGTATTACCATGAATATAACCAGCTACTGTTAACGATAAACTATAAGAATGGTAAAATTGTTCCTCAGTAGTTGATTAGTTTTATCAATAAGGAAGAAGAAACAAGGGAGGAGATAAATTTAGTAAAAAAGTGATAAAAAAGTAATTTTATTAAGGAAAAGGGAGGTGGAATTTGGACCAAGATTGAAGAAAATCCAACTCTTTTATCAAACGAGCGATAAAACATCATTTTGAAACCAAAATTCAAACAAAATTAATTTGAGATTAAAAAAAAAGAAAAGTTGGAAACGAAACTTCCGAATTTCGAAAGACGGAAAAAATTTAAGGAAGCTATTCTGTCAAACCTATCAATGAATCCAATATTACGAATCATCTTTTGCCATCGCGTGATGATTGCCTGGACAAGAAAACCGAGCATAAATTCAATAGGTATCATTTTAAAAGTTTCTTGTGATTTGAACCATTGTGTTATTTCTGCGGCTACTCTGTAATTAGCATTCTGTCATGAGTTTATAAGCAAAGGAACGAGAATTCATTTAATACCAATTATAATCCATAACCATATTTTGATTAGATTATTAAAGCCATGAAGAATATACTTTAAACAAATATTGATGTGAGAAAATTTCTTCGGCTAATCTATTACTATTGTTCATATTGCTTTATAAAGGAAGATGGCAAACTCAAGACTGAAGTAAAACCAAAGCAAAAGAAAAAATAACTTACTGTCGCGACTTTTCTGGAAGTATGTGGTTGAGAAATATATTAATGGACAAAAACATTAATAAGAATGAGAAAAGTTCGATTAGCACAAGTTTCCAAATACTTCCACGCCAGCGTAACAAAATAAGAAAAAATGCCCATGGCTTAGAGTTTGATAATTCCAAATTGTAATTTACAGTCATCTAAAAATGCAAAAAAAATTTTTTTGTAATTGTCAAGCCTGACCATTTGATAATTTCTTTTTATTACCAAATTGAAATTTCGTGAGCTTATCACGATATTTCGTCGAAATACCGTGAGCTTATCAGGATTAACGTGCATGATTCCAAGGACAAGATTCTCTATTTGCTGAATTAGGTAAAGAAACTTCATTAAGCACTAAGCTAATAATACATTTCAGTATTTTTCGATCTACCTTAAACTTAGTGTCCTAATTAGTATTTGGATTTTTTAATTATTGAAATTGATTTTTCCTTTGTAAATTTTTCTTTTTGCCCAAAACATTTATGTTTGAATCACAAATAATGAGAAAAAAAAGGCCGATATAATAATACAACACATTTTTGCTGAAAAATTGAAAGATCGAGAAACTGACGACTAATAAATTTGGCTAAACTTAGGATGTGGAATTATTAAATTTGAAAAACTCGGTCTTTAAAATTAAGGAATAAGAAATGAGAAGTATTTTCTTGTCAGTACAATATTAGGATATTAAATGTATCCCATATGAGAAATTCCTTAATAAATAGAAAGCTGGCAAGCAATGGAAATGATTCATTTCAGCAGTAAGGCTAATATTTTAAAACTGCTAGTGCCAAAAAATCTATCATGGTAATATTGCTCTTGATGACATGACACATTGAGATTTACAGATACCTTAAGTGAGCGGGAGTCGTTTCTACCGGCGCATTCTTCGCTTTTTTCCTGCCTAAAGAATTTCTACTTCTAAATTCTTTTTTTTTTTGAATGATTAGGCAGAAATATGGCAAGGACCATGGTATCTATTTGGAAGATAAAGGTAATTAAGTACAATATCAATCATTAGACGACAATGAATAATTTGAAGGAAAAAGAATATTACTGTGAGTTGCTTCTAAACTTTCCAATCGTCTTCCTTATGCAGCAAACATGAATCCATGATAATGCCTTCTTCGCAATATATTGTGATTTCTATAGAATAAAAATAGCAAATAAAAAGGCATTTGCTTCGGTTTTTTTCTATCAATTTTATTTTGTAGTTGCGGTTGTTTAATGATTCATCCGAAGGGAAGAATGGCAAAGTTTCCAGTCCTGTTGGCACTTTTTTGTTAAAAAATATTTTTGGTTAAAATTAATTCTAATTCAGATTATTTTTAATGTAATTAAATATCGCAACCTATGACACGCATCATTAATCTATTACCAGCTTGTTTAAAAACTGTTTCACTCAAACAAAATAGTTAAATTGCATTAATATTGAAGAAAAATTTAGAAAGAAATGAAAATATTAGATGCATGCATGCATATCGTTAATATTAAGAACAGGCATATTGGTATACGTTATTTGTCTGATCTGATTGAACAATGAAAAAATGAAAATTTATTGAAATAAGCTTGTTTCAATTGGACCAATATTACTCGTTAGATCTGCTTAATATAGATAAGTTTCGTAATTGAGGTTGAATTTTTAGAAAGCTTCAATACTGATTCAGATTTTATTCTGAGATTTTGCACCTATATCTGCAAGATTTCATCTTTTTTTAATTGTCTTATTAATTATATGCAAATTGCTTCCGTACTGGTTCAGCAGTAAGAAAAGTCCTTTTATGTTTCCTTTCCCAAAACTATTATGAATTCGCAAAAGAATTTATTTGTAATTTCCTATGACTAAACCCCCCAAAAAAAAAAACTATTTCACAGTCCATACATTTTGATGATATAACTAAAAATTTTTTATTGAAAACGATACTTTTGAGCAACCAACATCTCATGCTACTGTTTGAAGTCATAAAATTCGTTTCCGTCAGAAAAACAGCCAATTCCTTGTTGATAATTATCAATTATATATCGACTTTCCGCTTTAGATACCTAATGCATATTAACTTCAAAATTAAGTTTCGTTGCAGTTTGTTAATCAAAACTAAAAAAAACTCTTAATGATTTCAACTTCTTTAATTTCATTGACTTTCTATTGCAGATACAGCTATTCAAATTAACCGACTGATTAATGAGTTTTCTTTTAAAACAGACATGACTTATTAATTTTATTTAAATTTTCTCTTTTGTAACCTCAGTCCCCCAAAGAGAGGTTCAGTATTTGTGTGATTCAAAATGTCTCAACATTCATATCTGCTCAGATTTACACTCCTTTCAAAAACATAAGTCCAACTGATTATTTCAGATCTGCAAAGTATTACAAAATATGATGCATTATGATTTTCCGAGATTGACAAAATCTGAAAATCAACAAAGCTAATGAATGACCATCTTTAAATCTTCATTTTAACGTATGAATTTTAGATTGCTTGTAAAACTGCAATTATTTTACTTTACACAGCAGGGTTTGGAAGGAGAAAGTTAGATTTTGAATCAGTGAATATAATTCCGATATTAACATGATCAATATCATTGCCTTCACAACTACCTATTGAATATGCCAATGACAGTTCCATTTTCTAAACAATTAGCCCCAAAGTGTGATACGGAAAAGTGTAAATTTTCCATTTCACTATTTATATTTAAAGAAAAATGAATATTATTAATTTAATTATTGCCATGGAAATTAAAAAAAATTTTTTTTATGAAAAGGAAAATCTGCATAACTAAGATTTTACTGATAAAAAAATCAAACCTTGTCTTCAAAAGGAGAAAAAAATTGAGGAAATTTTATTGAAAAAAAAGAAAATTGAGTAATTACTGCTTGCTAGTCATTTTTTGGTAAATTTAACCAGTTTCAATTTAACCACAAAATACAAAATACGAGCTCATACTTCACAATCTCTTATTCTTCTCTTCTCATTCAATTTATAATATCCTTGAAATGTAAAGAAAAATCTATGCAAATGATGCAGGATTCAATTATATATAATGCAATTTTCTAAACATTCAATCAGTTAATTTGAGACTTACGCTAAAAAGCAATTTAATTTTTGTGAATATTTTACGTATGAAATTACCATCGTTAAAATTTCACTTTCAAAAAAATCAGTGCAATTATTTCTTTTTCATATATTTATAAACTCTACCTACATTAACCACCCTAGTCGAGTGCATACCTCCATATCATTTTTAATTAAATTTTATTTA
>PQVD01003106.1:5295-30345 GCA_003012265.1 Setaria equina
CACACAAAAATTCTTTCCTCATTACTAGTATTCCAGAACCATTAATCACGAAATTATTTTTAAACGAAATGAATAAATACTATCTATATATTAAAACGGTAATTCCACAACAACTGCAAAAAATACATCTTGAGCAAAAAAAAAAAATGAAATCTACACAGTTAAAACCTAACAGACCTAGAAATTAGTGGAATGTCTGGTAAAATTTACGAGAAAATGATGGGTAAAATGATGGAACATTTTTACTTTTATAGAAAACAAGACATCTTAAGTGATGATTTTTCCTAAGAAAGAAATTTGGTTATTGCTCATTTGAAACGGAAAGTAGATCTTCTTTGCTTTTCTAAATTTCATAAACTGCAAATCAGTTATATCCACAGAAAATTTACTTCCTACTACCTTTCAACAACAGCAAGGATCAAGAAATCAAGGACACTGCAAATTTTGGCCACGCTATCTTCGCTTCATGTCGTTTATAAGCAAATAAATGCGCCTTATGTGCCTGTCTCAGCTGATGACGAATTAAATCCGGACACTCGTTTGCAAGAAGACATGTTTCGTAGCCATCAACAAGAAGGTATCTGAAGCAAACACAATATTTCAACAAAAGCGATTATGAAAATCAATTCTGCGCAAAAATTTCTCGTAGCAGTTATTCACCTTGATTTAAAGAAAATTATTCTATTGGTACTACCCAGTCAGGAAAAAAACATACAATCCATGGTCCTCAGGATTTGTAATACCAAACTGATGTGCGATAACGCGACAAAGCTTGCCAGCAGTCATTTGTGGTACTCCAGGAAATGTGTGATATCGGATGGAACCATCCAATTCATCTGGGACGGCTACTTTTACAAAAGCATCCGATGATGATGAAAGTACTGGACTAACACTACCTAGTGACGAACAGTATGACCCATCTTCCTGCAAATAAAAAAAAAATATTTCTTGGAAATCAAAATTCTGATAAAATTAAATTTAGAGAGAAAAACCTAATACCGTTATTGAAAAGTCATCCACTTGGCCCAACTTTCGAATGCTTTCGGTATTTTTGAGCACATCAATGGCGGAGAACAAAGTGATGAGGTAGTAACTGGAATCACCGGTAGTCAGCAGCTGCTTTGGGAGTAACTCCCACATATACCACGCTTCCACTTCGCAACCAACCGTTGACGTACGCGCCAACAAATACACTAACCAGCGCACTAATTCTAAATTTGCTTATTCTATAATTTAAATATCCCTTTCTAATTTTATTTCACAAATTAGCGCAATGCCATTTCAAAGGTAATCGCTCATTAATAATCTTTCTATTAACAATGCAAGTTAGTCAATGTATAATAGTTTTGTGATAATGCATAGGGCTTTTGTCCCTTTTTCTTACTTATTCTGTAGTCATTATTGGGAAGTTTGAAAGTGCCAATTTATAAGCATATTTCAATAAATTTTATTAACACCAACCATCAGCAGGAGGCAAAACTTTAATCTTGCTATTTTCGATGCTAACTGGATCATAATTTTCCATATCACCACTCGGATTATCACAAGACTGCTGTCTACCAATTGCCAAAAATATCACTCGGAGCAAATTCTCTAGTTTTTTCAGTGGTGAATAATGATGCTGCATTTTTCGCAAACAAATTTTAATTGTTTCCATTTTCTGTGTCGTAGGTGGTGTAAACTAAAACAGTTACATTTCGAATAAGTTTCCGCAAATATTGTCCCCAAAACGGCTAGACTATGGTGTAGTTGTTCTACCGATAATGTTCAAAATAATAAAGTTAAGTTCATCAAATTTCAATTACTTGAAAATAGTTCTGCTTGAATCAATAAAGAATATTTTTTCTGCAAAATCAAAATACTGATTCAATAACATGCAGCACCTTGCAACGAACTCCAAAGCCTAGTTGCTCCGGTGATAGTGTTCGGACATAAGTAAGATTTTCCGAAAGTGCTTGTAGCCAACCATTCTTTGAATATTCACGTATCATCAAATGATAAAGATGTGGTTTTACCGGGCCTGAATTCCAATGTTTTAAACGAATTACTAGAAAGAACAGGTATCTTTCTAGAAATTTAAAAAAAAGTATTAAGATCCGCTTACACAGAAAAGTTGGCAGTAATGTTAAAACAAACATTAATAAATAGCCAGTTGGACTAAATACTAGAACTTACAAAGAACAATTTTGTGAAGAATAGCTTCCAAAATTGCATCAATATTCAAAAATTCATTAGCATTCAGCCGTGCACGTTCTTTCTCAATTAACTCATGAAGTTCACCTTCTCCATGCTTTACCAAATAATTCTTCAGTCCATTTAAAAATTGACGAACATTTCGAATTACCACCTAAAATCATTCAATAGAGTTTTCTTTCATCATTCCATGAAACGCATAAAGAGCATAAAGATTCCAACTTAACTAGCTGAAAGACTGGAATTCCTGTGACGCATAATTACAGCATATATGGTATCTTTGGAAACATTTCGCTTTTCTCTCAAGCTAAATTTCCCAGACTCTCCAAATCCATACTAAAAAATACAATAACTACTGTTATCAATTTAAAAAAATGCAAATGTACTTGTGGATCACATTCTTCCGCTTCAAATGTACATTCGATAAAGCGGCGCAACGTAGCACCGAAAACTGTATTTTCTTCCTGTGATAATCTGCAATTGACGACTTCACTTCTCGCAAAAAAATTAAATTCAAAAATCAAAAAATTCTTTCCATGGATTTAATTCCTGGTGACAATAAAAAAAATAGCATATTACACAAAAACCCATAGCTTATTTACCTTTCAACGTATTCCTGAATTTTTGTGCCTGGATCTGCACTCAAACTATTTTTTAGTCGTGGTGGTGAAATAATTGGTGAAAGAGCACGAATACTTGTTGGGATATCATCCAGAGATTCCAGCCATGAATCATCAAGCTTGGAATATCGTGGCAAGATCCGCGGCAACTGAAAATTATACAAATATCCCAAGACATGTGTGATTATCTCATGCAAGTCCATATAATCAGAAAAATGCAACTTTTCGACCCAACACTTTCAAATCAATCCATCAAATAACACTAATACCAAACATACTGAATGTGTGTTCCCGGACTTATGGCTATCCATGGTAGCTGTACCATCTGATATTTCTCCAGTATTACTAACATTCATTGCTGAATTGCATGGTTCTGGATCACCGCTACCGCTCGTGCTTGATTTACTAAAACAAGACTTGCAAAGAAAATTATGCTTTTTTTTTTAAACGAAAACCCTAAAACGGGTACATCTCAGCGATTGTTCGAAATCGTCTCATTAAATTACTCTCCAGCTGCAAAGAATCTAATAATCCCAAGACAAGTGTACATTTTGTATCATATTTGAGAATGAACGACCTGATCGTTTCAAGCTGCTGCTGCACGTTCAAGCTATCATCATTTTTCAAATGCGAATTAATGTTTACAATACCATTACGACGACCGTCCAATTCCACGTTATCATTAAGACGATGATCAAATCTCCGAATCACTACACCATAATCGCCATTGCCTTGAAATATATAAAATGCAACAATTCAATCTAAAAAGAAGCTAAAGAGAAAAGTATCCAAAAACTCGAAACGTCCATACACTGGGAAATAAACCATACTTCGACTATCATCTAAACTACTAGTGAGCTGTGATTTCTGAAAACTGCGTCCTTCTTCACCATCATAACTCATTTCCAGTGAGCAAATCACCTCATCGTCACCTTCTTCAGCTATTGCCTCGCCTAAACAGAAGTAAAATCATTATTACAGCAGAATACGACGTGATAAAATGTCAATTTTTAATGCTAGCAAATTCCAACAAACTAGCGAATGATGCATGAGGGATCCGACAAAAAAAGACTTCTTCAAACTCGAATTTCACTAAATCCTTTTACCACTTGTCTGAACTTTATGAAAGTAGTAGAATCAAATCCTTTGGAGTTGAAATTTACAAAGTTTAAATAGCAATAAAAAATAACCAAGAACAATTTGATTTGCTTCGTGACGCCTTGTAAGAGTCGATGGCTTCTCATCACCATAATGTGCTAAATCCAGCAAATTCTCCCAAACATTTGAATCCCATGGTTCATTAAACACTGTTCCAGCAACACTAACGTCATCGTCATCCTTACCACTTTGATTCTGACTCGGAGATCCCGTTGTCACTGTAAAATTGGTACATGTAAGTTGTTTGATTTAAGGTTTGCTTCCAGGAATTTTTTACAGAATGATTACAAACAGATAAATCTTTATTAATTGAACTAAAGAAACGCTAAACAGTTCCTGATATTACTACTATAATTTTTAACAATAACACAGGAAAATACTATGAAAGAATCTGAACTATAATTAAGCAATGAAATGGCAGATACAATTAAAACATATTCTTTATTAGATCTGAACATTTAAAAAAACTCAAAAACTGACCATTTAAATCGACCTTCACTGACGTGTCATTGCCTTCTGATAAATGAATATACTCAGACGGCAAATTTTTGCATGTGCTGTCACTACAAACAGGCATATGACCCGAATTTTGCTCCCGTAAATAAGTGGGACCTTCAGAACACGACGGCTGAGAAGGAAAGACTTTTGATAACACTGAAAATATGATTTCCCAATTTTTTTCCAATAATTGTTATACTGCTATCAAAGTTGAATTTTAAATCTGCTAAATGTGTGCTATGCATATACCTACGTGTATGACGTCTAAACTAATAAAGTCCGGCAAGTCACATATTTTTTGAAATAGGCGTCTTGCTTTTGCGGAAGCCAAAAAGCTCGAAAATGATACCGAATGAACAATTTAAAAGCAATTCATTCAAATGATTCTATTTGATTCAAAAACTTTTAAACACATTAGCTTCATGCAGTAAAACTGAAAGATCAAGCAGTCCTTACTAATCAGAGCTAATCACCAACCTAAATTACCATTACCAGTAGTCATTCCACGAGAATGAAGTTTACTTTGTAATGGATTTCCGATCGTTACTGCAGCTGAACTTTTCTTCAATAAAGGTACTTGTGGAGTAGGTCGAACCTACAACGAAAACAAAAAATTTCCTATTTTTCACAATTAGGATACAGAAATATGACAAATTATGCACAGCTCTTAATTTCCACTTCTCATTTCGTAGTGCACCTTGATGTTCTTCCCATCATCTTTTGAGTTTTCAAAAAATTTTCGAAAAAAAAAAACACCAATAAACTATATTTAAAAAAATAAAATAAATAAATAAGAAAACTCGGTAAATAAAAGTGGAGTGAACTCACTAATTAATTAAGAGATGGAGAAACAAACACACTAACGAAACAACAGGATAACATTACGAGTATGGAATGGAAGGACTGATCAGGGTGTTACTAAAAATAGACTAAATAACTACTTCATTTTACTATTTGATAATTATATTTGTCGCGAAATTAAATCTTTTCATACTCTTTAAGGCAGCAATAACAATACTTTACTGGTATCCTGTTACTACTTTCGCTATAGATTGTGCAGAAAGTGATTGAGGAGAGGAAAACAAAAAAAGTATACTAAATATAGCAACAATTATAACACCTTATGGGGAACAAAACTGAAAGGAATGTCAGTTTTGAAAAGTAATAAAATGGAAAATTTGTGAATTCCAGATGGAAAATGGACAATTTCTTCAACAGAAAACCTAACCAATATATCATGATCTTAGTTAAAAGCAACAAACCCTCAATTAAAAAGAAATACAGCTCGGAACTAAAGAAAAAATTAAAATTACCGCAGAAAAATAGCAGGTCACTTAATTTTTTAATGGAACAATAAGTTTGCGCAGTAAAAGTCTAACCTTAGCGATTTTTTGGCGACTTTTTAATTCACTATTCACCGCTGCCCAAACAGCTGTTTGTTCTTTATCAAAACTATTGCCAGTAGAAATAAAGCGCTGACTGGCCTTGCTGCTACTGGATGATGAAACATTATATGCAAAGGAAGAACCTAGAAAAATAATAAAATGGAAAGTTTGTGAATTCAGAATGGAAATTTCTAAAAATAAATAATTCATTACTAACATTTAGAGAATATGTGTTAAACTTCCCAACATTCAACATTCGAAGAAATTTGTAGATAGCACAGAAGGTATATAAGAAAATTTAGAGAAAAAAAATATGGGAGAAACTTTATGCTAATAATTCATTATTTAAATTGGAATCTATGAAGCATTCTCAATCCTTTCTGCCCCCTGCAGTTGCTATAAATAAAAGATTTTCTAGCTGTCAAAACCGATTTCAGAAAATAAAAAGGAAATTGTTATCAGCCGGCACCGTTCAGCAGTTTATGATTTTCCAACACTGAAGTCAGCTCTACTTTGACACTTTACAAGGAGAATTTCTTCAAATTATCGTGTCCTTGACTGGTAAAAAGAATCGTTCGTTTCTTCAGGAAAGGAATAAAGTCCTACAAAACTGAACAGAAGAATGACCCACACACTGGTCATGTCCGTCAGCTATAATTCCCTGATCGCAGGAAATGAAAAATGCCATTAATAATTAAACCCAATGAGACTGTGAAAAGGAATGATGCCCTACTACCTTAATCTTTATGTTTAAGTGCAAAAACAGCGACTGATCCGTTTGCGAAAATAAATGATCATGTGAACCTAAAATTTACCTCGTTTAACAACGGATGGGCTCCATGCATAAGTCTGAGTAGCAGTTGATGATAACGATTCAGTGTTGCTGCTGGAGTGTGTAAAAACTCGTTCTTTGGAGTGCCTTTCGCTGTGAAACCTGGAATTCGTACAAAGAACTCGACTATTGAGCGACAAGTAGCAACATAAATTTATGCTCTAAGGATTTGCGAAAAAAAAAAAAACATTAAATGAGACTCGCTTGTTCAATTTACATGATTTAGTCTGTTAAAGTTAACAGATCGAAAGACATTTAAAGCATAATTGTAAAAATTAATATGCCTGATGCGAAAAATGATTGGCATTTACCACGAATAATTACCACATAGTAGCACTGGTACTGGCACTATCACAGTACTTGAAACGTTAACTTTGGAGAAAACAAAACAATTTACCGATCTAATTTTAAATTGGCAGGAAATCAGGATATTTAAAAGATACAAAACTCAATATATTTGAACCAGCATGAACAAAACAAAAAAAAAAAAGGAAAATTTTCAAGGAAAATGAAAAAAGGAAACAAAAAAAACAAGGATTGTAAACCCGTTAGAAATCTTGCAGAGGGGCAGCATCAATTAAAGAAAACGAGTTCCATTAGCTGTTAGCTGTGATTTTTTTTTTCTGAGTAAAAAAGTTCTCAGACTTGATGGCTGTGCACCATGTTCGAAATAAATTCCTTTCAGAACTAAAAAAAAATGAAATGTTAAAAAAAAGGAGAAATTAACACCACCTATTTCCAAAGACCAAAATACTCCAGCAGTTAGGATAACGTATTCTTAATTACAAAGACCAACAACCAATTTAAATTTGACGACCAACGTAGCAATTTCTGAGGTAGCAAATTACATACCTTCAAACATTAAATCACGAGAAACAGGTGGTGAAAATTTTATCCTAATAAAAAATGTTGAAATGGAACCCAGAGCGGAAAGTTGAAACTAATTCTGTTAGCGCGCAACGACAACAACAACAATTCAGAAGGAAAAAGAGAGGACAGCCTTGAAAAGTCAAATGAGTTCGAATGCAATGTGAACGAACTCAAAGGACCAAAACTACTTCCTACCGTTATTGTCAAACTACTACTAAGTTAAAGTAAGTGGATAATTTCATCAACTTCAAATTGCTCTTTTCTCATATTTCTCTCTATCAAGAGGATATTTGTCTCCATGGTGGAACACCAAATCACGTCTTACTGGATAATTATATTCATATGCTGTTTGTAACTTATTTCTTCCTTTCTAACCTGCCTATTTATATTCAGTTAAACGAAACCAAAACAAGTAGCATGGAGAAACCTAATTTCAGCTTTAAATAATCATAATGAGAAATCAAGCATACAATATAAAAATGATACGTTTGCAGGAGAACAAGTTTGGAATTCTTTCGTAGCAAAGATGAAATATCTCTTTCATATACCCAATTTTACATGTAAATTTTCCCTTAAGACAGAATTTAAGAGCTCAAATATGTATAAAGAAGGGAAGTGAACAGACTGAATAAGGAATCTATATCAAAAGCGAAGAGATAATAAATCGAAATCTGACAATGGTAAACGACGAAATCCTACAATGAATGGAAAACAGTATACTCACTTGAAAGGAAAAGGAGCATTAATGTGGTTCAGTCTCAAATTATAAAACCATCAAAATATGATCCTTATACTTGTTCAATTTTATTTTATTCTATTTAAATGTAGCACCAAATTTATTAGCTCGATCGTTCACTGGATGTATGTTTTCCTGAAGCTATCAAGTGAAAAAAAAAGTAAAATAAATTGATGCACAAAAGCCACCAGTACTACCTTTTGAAACGTCAACACCTTAATAGAAATTATAAAATGACTACGAAAATAATTTATCAGAAAGAAAAAAAAAAGGGGAAAAAGAAGTTGTAACTGGAGCAAAAAGCAATTTCATTCAAAATGGTGAGACAGACATCAAAAACAAATATGGGATAAAATAATGAAAGGAAGGAGTGCTGGAAAAGAAAAAAAAAAAGTAGAATTGCAGCTACAGGGAGAATAGTTCTCAATCACATAATAATGACATTTTCTGTAATTTAAGAAAAGTCAAGGTATCGACGGAAAGAATAAAGGGCAGAAAGTACACAGTATTACGAGGATTTCGTCATGAATTTTACAAGGTTTTCCATTAACGAACTTGATTCTGTTCAAAAATAACCTAGTTTTGTATACTTTTATTATAATGTCACTATATTTACTAGTATTAGGATATATCCTATTACCATTACTACAAATTAAGTAATAATTCTATAATCTTTGTAATATTGAGAGTAACTAAAATTATAACTTCGTTGTTCCAATACTGAACGCCCCCTATTTTATCAAAATTTATTTCTGAAAAAAGCTAGTGATAAAAACTAACTCCTGTGCAAAAATTGTGATCTGCCTTGGAGATTTTAATGAAGCTAAACAAAAAACTGAACTAAAGAAGAAGGTTACGTCAATTATTGCGACCTTTAAAATGACATAATCCTTCCCATTTTGACTACTACCAGTGGTATAAGCTCATTCATAAAGAAATCAGATGTATATACAAGTTAAGTGCTTCCTAAATCCAGTTAAATCATAATCTTGAAGTGAAAATAAAACCATTAAATCATAATCTTGAATTGAAAATAAAACCACAGATTATTAATCAAAATAAAATGCCGAGAATTAAAATTATAACAAAACCAGCAAATGCTTGGTACCACTATTCCACAAAAATGTAAACAGTGTCCAAATAATAAATTTCTAGACCGCTATCAATCTATCTAATTAGCATATTTAATCTCATTATTGTAGAAATTTCCGTTCTTAAACGAGCGCTATCAGTTTTATTTAATTTTAATTTATCTTGCGGATTTGGAACAGTTTGAAATAAAAAGTCAATTTCGAGTTAAACAGAATAAAGTTTTCAAACGAAAGTAATTATGTTCCATTAAACATCGATGGAAGAGAAACGAATTCTCTAATGCGATGTAAATTGTTCGAAGAAGTGATGGGAAAGAATCGGCGAAATAATGAAAAATGATCGGCATATTTGTAATAAATGTGTACATTAACCACTGCAAAGAAAAATGATGACAGTGATAATGAGGATAATAGTGATACATCTGATGAAGACGATCACTGTAACTGATGATCCATGTGATAAAAAATCACAACTATTATTATGAATAAGAAACGCTATCCTTTATGATACACATCAAGGAAAGCGAAACATGAATAAGCTTTTAAACTTCCATTTTAAAAAATCCTGAATTACCACAATTTCATCATCATCTAGAAATACTAGTACTAGTTACAACTTAGCCATCGATTTCACAAATAGTGTTACTGATAACAATACTGCTGACAATATTAGACATCAAAATCAGCCACTTTTATGACAGTACGGAAAATTGACTTGCTTACCACTTCATCCAAATCTTTATCAAGCAAAAGGACATTTGGGCTTTTGAATTTTTGGATTAAATGAAAGAGTTTAATAGTGATGATGAGTGAAAATCTTGAGGAAGGAGTGTGTCCAATGTGTTCTAAAAGATCTAATACAGTGAATGACTAGATTATTCAATAATTGCATAACATCTAATCCCACACTCAAATGATTTCTTTATAATTGTTGAATTCATAATGTTTGGTCATTCAGTTTAGGATATGATGGAAGGAGGAAAGGGGAGGGCAATTAAGACAGAAATGCGAGTCTTTTCTATTTATCATCCTATCAACTTGCTTCTTCTCCTTCCATCATTGAAACTTAAAAGCATTAATCAATTCACTCATTCGATGAAATCGAGGAAAATACTGATCATGCAGTTTCAAACCCTAATTTATCTAGTTAATTAACACTAAGATAACCTATGAAGACCAACAAACAATTTCTGCTCAGGTTAATGATATATCCTAAAAATGAATGTTAAATCACGATATTAAGTTTTCACTGTTCGAATGGAATTGAGCACTAATAATAGTTTTTTATCACATTCAGTAAAATAAGTGTCGTCAAAAACTAATATCCAGAAAATATGAATAATCCTTACTGCTTAGCTTCGCTGACTAAAAACCTAAGAACTCTTATATTCCTACCATCAGACTGAAAGAAAAACTAGGAAAATCCGGAGTAATCCAAATTCACCGATTTTAAAGTGTCTTTTTCGTCTCTCGTTTGGTGACTGCATAAATACAACTCAAAAAAGGTTAAAATGCATTATTAGTAATTGAATGAAGCACATCAGATTTAATATGGAAGAAAAAGGTGAAAAAATTGCTGTTCTCATCCAGGTCACTCGTGAAATCCAGAAAAAACTTTAAAAATAGTCTTTCGAAATCTTCGTATGACCCAAAAACCGTGAGAAAATACAAGAGTTAAAAAATTCAGTCCAATCAGTTCGAATTGTTTCAGACTGTTAATTATTTCATGCATAAAACTCAGGTAAAACAAGAAGCTATTCTGTGCCGAATTCAGATCTACAAAAAAAAATTTTGGATTTTTGGAAACAAACAAGCTCATAAGATAAGAAAGCAACAATTAGTATGACCACTAATAAATTTCATAAATGCTGTGAAATATGTAAATGTTCCAGTAATTCTGATTTCTACATCAATTACAATCTCTTTCTCCTTCTCACTAATCCACGATTCAAGAATAATGGATGAACCACTATAGAGATAAGCTTCTTGAATATGCAATTGTAAAGCCTTTGGGTATTTATTTTGCAGTCACACGGCATCCCTCCTCGATCTAAATAATGCAACTATCAAGAAGTTGCTATGAAATCAGAATTATAAAGGTAAATGAAATGAAGATTTCAGCAAATACAACATCCCGATTAAAAACGAGGAAGAAATGAAGGAAAGCGAATGAAAAGAAGAAATGATGGAAGTAAGGTGATCGGAAATAATAGGTTATATTAAACACGAGAACTCAACAACAACAGTGATGAAAGTTCTTGAAAGTGGTGACAACTCTAAAGATCTCAATAAGTGTACAAAAACATTCATGCACAAACAGGTTCGATTCCCGCAGGAGCACTGCCAACGCCCATTTGGCGCTGTAGAAATGTCTTTCACAAGCATAAATTGACACATACATGCATAGGCCTAAGAAATATTTATCTCTATATCAATTCGTTGATCAAGAAATTGACAATAGTTCGGACATCATAATTTGATTAAGACGAAAAGCATATCTCGTTTGCTTGGCAGTACGAGTGTCAATGAGAACCAGAGTTGGAGAAAAATCGCAGGAACAATAAGGGAGCAGATCAACAGGATTAACACTACACTAAATGGCAGCTTCCTCCATCACTCATTCAACATAAGAATAATCATCTCTAGATCGGGTATAATGAAATAACTGGGTATAACCATTCCTTTAAATTTAGTTTCAGGAGCGTGAAAAATCCATAAAAAATCAAATCTAAGTTTAGATAATACAATAATTAGCAAAAACTGATCTAGCCAAAATTTAGAGCTTTGGACCATCAATTCCAAATTAGAACCAGTAAACTTGCAATTGTCATGAATTAGAAGCAATGGATTATTTTAAAAGTCTAACAAAAATGTATAGAATGCATTGCTCAAAATTAGATTTTTTGACGAGAACACAAACTAACTTTCTAGAAAATATATGTTCCGCAGTGCCACGATCAACGAGCTTCAAACGTTCCTGTTCCGTTTCTTTCCCTGACGATGAAGGTTTCTGGAGCAAAGTCCCAGCAGACCATTCGTTTATTCCATTATTTGCATGTATGTCTTTAAGGTATTGCTTACGGCGTATCACTGGTGTAACCAACCCTTCATTTATTGTCTAAAATGTCGATAGTGATTAATAAGCAATAGAGTAATCAATATGACCTAGAATTTTATTAAAACACAACCCCTTCCAAAGCTTATTCATACTTAAATGGGTGTGTAGCAAGGTAGAAATGGAAGAATGAAGAATATTTAAAAATTCCTTAAAACTTATATCCTTATAACACCAAAATCCCAACCCACAGAACTAAAATCCTACCTACCAGTAACTAATTCAAATGCTTAAACCAAATTAAATTTAACCTGCAATTCTCCAGTTCTTGGATTTCGACCAAGTTTTGAAGTTAATGCCTTAGCTGTAGCTGCAACTCCGTTCACACCATTTACTAGCGGATTATGTGCCAAATCTGCTAAATCGGGAACCGATAAACGACGTTGATCAGTTCGAAAACTTTCACGAGAATGTGCCCTGTGATCAAGAATTGTTTATTTTCTAGTTTTCACATTTTAAAATATGCTGAGAATTTCAAATCTTTCGTCAATCCCTCTTCTTTCCCGAAAGAGAAAATTTATTAAGGGCATTCTAAAAGATAAAAAAGGAGGGCATGTCGAACCAAAACCAACTTATCAGAATGTATCAATGGCATGCTGAAACCTTTAAAACCAGTTCATTAACAACCGAAGGAATTCCAGAAAAACCGCTATATAACTTGTATATATAACATACCTTAAAACGACATTAACACTATTAGAATCAATTTCATTTATTTCTTTCCGATGATTTCGCTGGGGGTGCAGTTGTTGTCGAGATCTGGAGTCTGCCTCAGAAATTGCAGCTGCTGCTTCTTGCCTGTAGTTAGAATCGCTCATACCATTTATTTTCATAAGTTTAAGCTTTTTCTCATAAGGACATAAGAAATGACAAAAATATTTGAGAAATATCCAAAGAAATATTCCGCTAACTTTTTTTGACAATGATTTCAATAGACATAAAATTTGGGCATAAAATTTTGTCACTCACAGCTTTTATGCTTTGCGAAATCTTGTAAAAACTAAAAGATGCCCTTCCCTTAGTCCTGCTATTTAAAGCAATACAATGACGAGGAAAAAACAAAAAAAAGATTTGAACTTAGAAATTTAAAAACCTTTTAATATGATTAAAATGTATAAATTTTATGACTCACTGACGCACATATTCTATACTTGAGTATTTTTCAACTTAATTCTACAGTTAAAGAGACGAGTTAAATAAAGTTGATTAGATCAAAACCGAAACAGAAAATTTACTACAAATACGAAAAATATTTCATAGTTTTTGGATATAAATCCTACCTACAACTAAGATGAATTTATAGAGTGAAGGAAAAAATTTTAAGAAACGAAGAAATGTCAATAAGTATACTGAAAGAGTAATGTCACGAATCACAAAGACTTCAAATTAATGGTATAAAAAAAATAACAGTTGTTCCATGTCTTTTTAATTTCGATTATTGATGCCATAATTATTAAAGAGTTGTAATAAACCCTAGAAGATATTCCACGAGAAATCCTGAGTAACCAATGTGCATAATCACAAATGCATTTTAAAAAATGAAAAGTGGACATACAGGCGGCAGTAAAAGAAATCAATAAATGAAATAAATACTTTTTTCTTTTTAATTCTTCCAGACATTTACGAAGGATATTTTCATCAAGGCAGGTGGATGGTGGCATCAAAACACGTCGGACACCAATATTACTATCATCAACGGCATTATGGTCTGCACGATGAGTACTAGCGATACGTGCCACATATCCATCCGTTAAATCGCTTCGTTCACGTCTCAGTGCCAATGGCTTCGGTTTTATTACTGGTTTTGGATTTACTAAAATTTTGATGTTGAAAATGAAAAATATAAGAATTTTTAAGCAATCAATATTGATCTATAATCCATCTTTGCATTTTGGTTGAAAGCATGGGATTGAAAGCAAAAATTCTTGAAAAGTGAATAATCATAGAAATTAAAGGATAGCACATGAAGTGATTTATTTTGACTTACTAAGTTAATGATATCAAAACTACTTAGCCTTACTACTGTTCAAAATAACGGAAAGGCGACTGAAGAGACTAAAAAGATAAACTGCATCATTAATAAATCCTTCTAAAATATAATGTTGAAACAATCTAGAATTTGAAAGTAGAAAATGAACTTTAAATTCAAATTTGAGGAAAAAGGAAAAGACACCGGTGAAGCGCAAAGTAGTGCCATCTAATTTTTGCATCTCTTCCTGCGCAGCAATATCGTTAGCAGATCGACCTGGTTTAAAAGTCAGAAGCGATGGGGTAGCGTGGTGATGAAGATGTCCAGTAAACCAGTTTCGTTTTAAAAACGAACAGTCAGCATCGATGCTGTCTGGTTGCAAAGAATCTGGACAGTCGTACTGCGTTGATAGTGATGATGTTGATGAAAGTGCAAAAGCTGACTGGCTTCTGAAAATACATCAGATGAAGATCTTTATACAATGGTGAAAAACTTTTTGTGATACTGATTGAGAACAACAACTTGGGTTTAAATAATTCATTCATTTTTTCTCAAATTAATTAATTCATTTAGAAATAAAGCTTTTTCTCTCAAGGATAAATAACTAACGAAGTAATTCTGTGTTCTTCCAGAGGAGCGAAAGCACGACACTGAGCCAGGTTGTTCCTTTCAGGCTCTGTTCTAGCATTCCTTTTATTACCACTATTGCTGTTACCATTATTACTACTGGTCACTGTATTTGATGAACTTTCTGAACGAAATATATGCCTTAGCAAAGACCGTCGTCCTGAAACAGTGCTTGTTGATCCATCATTGCCAAGTCCTGAGCTACTCTGAGGGGATGATATATGCGTAAGATATGCTCCTGTTGCCATCATACCTGCAAATAACACAAGTTTTGAGTTTAAGATTTTTGCACAAGAAAAAATCTCTTAATCAATATAACAGAAACAGATGAGCAGAGGAGAGATTACTTCCATTAGAACAAGAAAATATATTATAAAAAGGAGACCTATAATTCTCAGTTAAATTAAATTTTCTCTGAACCTTTTTTTTGCAATTGTGGTTGCTTCTTTCCTTTATCCTTCAAAGCATTAGTTAAAGTGTTAATACGTTTGTCGTTGGCACGTCTAGAAACGGCACTTCCACTAGCTACTGTTGACACATAATGTTTTGTGAAACTTGAACGCTTCTGTGAACAGTGACGAATATTTGACGATTCCAAATTTGAATGCTTCTGTGATGGATATAAACTTTTACCTCCCTGTGCTAGATCACTCGTCCAGAAATCTACAAAAAATATTACTAAAATTACCATTTCCATAATAATGAAACTCTGTTCAAGCAGAACAAAAAAAAGAAGATAAACTGCACTAATGATGACAGAAAAGTTTATATTAATATATGATGATGATAAAAAATAAGGGAGTAATTATATTAATGAAAAACAAAGCATTACTGGGAAAAACAATTTCCTTCACATTACTATTTTTGTTCGAGAGTGTATTTTACCTCACAAAATAACCCAACCAATGTGACTTAAGTTAAGTGGAAGGATTCTTCACTTCTGTATCGTACTGAAGATGACAAGGTTTATGATAGCGTACTGATGGTGATAACATGGAATAAATACAATAAATAGCAACATAATCAGAAGATTATTAGTAAGGCAGCACAATTTAACAACGTAAAAAAAAATACAAAGTGTAATCTGAAAAATTGCTCAATTAAGCAACTTTCTAGAAAAAACACTTTAAAGTGAAAAGATATCGGCAAGGGTGGTGTTATTACTCAACAAAAGGATGATATCATAAATGATAGCAAAAGTTAAAAAACGAAAGGCATCTCTGTGAAAATCAATTCTAATATATTTACGGGAAATTAGAAACTGCACAAGACATCCAGAAAGTTACACGTTCTGATCAAAAGACAATAACAAATTTTATTAACAGGAGTGATGTTAAACAAATGTAATCTCTTCAAAGAAATCAAGACAATCTTTCTATATCACATCTGTCCAACTTATGATAAAATCTGGAAAAATTCTGTAAAGAAAAATTGGCGACAAAACCTGCAAAACCAACTCATTCGTTATGAGACATTTTAATTTTATTTTAAATCAAAGAAGCTTCGTAAGACTCTATTAACAATATTGCTGCAGTTGACATATGCTTAAAATATTCGAGAAGTTACTGTATTAAAGATTTATCACTGAATCAAAATAAACCTATTCCTATTAAATAAATGGAAGCTGTTAAAACGTATTTTGGCTTCTATATGTCGGTTCACAAGACAGTTATTTTAAGATTCCTAGAAACTCCACACAATTTATCCTAGCTGCTTTTTCAATTGGAAATATGTCCTTTTAAAATTCGAAGAAGGGAGGATCCGAGAAAAATCGTAGGCCATATATGTAAGATTTATATCCGAAAAGGATCTTAAGATTTTTGCTGAAGATCTCAAAATGTATATAGCAATTGGTTAAAGTACTTGCTCCTAAAATACAATCAGAAGTATGCACATTTCCCTAACTGAAGTAAGAAAACATAAATTTATAATATCACATTCGGGGAAGACCTGAACGAAAATATTTTCCTCCTCTAAGACATTTTTGTTTTTTGAGTTTTTAAAAATATTGTGCAACGTAAAAGTAGTTGATTTTAATCTTCTAGTACAGCTCTCAACAAATATTTAGATTGAAGAAATTCCAGATTTGAATCTATAAGGATATATATTTCCGACAAAAACAATACGATTTTAAGCCAAATGTCACTAATCGAGAGGTGACGTACTGCTTTACCATGTTACAAAAATCTACAGAAGCAAAAAAAATAAGCCATATGCAAAATTTTCGCTAGATCGGCTACTGAACATATTTCCACTTCTAGATATATTCTCAAGAATAACGTAAAAGAACTAAAGAAAGTCTAATAAGGTGGAAAAATCTCCTGATTTGTTTACCCGTTGGGTACATTTGTGAAAAGATGCGCAAAAAACCAAATCTTATACATTACATTATAAAGAAATGCAGACTCAAATTTGGACTTATGGAACGAAATTCCGCCAGTTTTAATTTGAGGATCAAAATAACACTCTTTAAAATATTTCGGATTTTAACTGTGCCAGAAAAAACAGTGGTGTTTCAGCAAATGAAAAGGAAAAACATTGGTACGAGAACAACAATCTGTATAGTTACTTTTAATGACAGCATCTCAATTAACAAAAACAGTAGTTGGAAAAGTCGATGTATTGAGAGAATCATTACAGCAATATAACAAAATCAATAAATAAAACAATGGTATAGTAAAACCAAACATTGATGTGAAATTTCCAAAACTATCTCTTTTTTTTCTTTTTTCCCTTAAAAGGAATAATAGTTAAAAGGCAAGAAAGATGAAAGTGACAATGCCGCAGATAAAATATGGTTGATTTCCAAACTATTTCGTTCAGATAATTCTAAAAAGAGATCATGAAAATTTTTACCTAACAATAAACCGAGCAAAATTACTTACTTCTGACTAAAGATTGTTATTATTATTATCAACATAAATATGATACAATAAAGCCAAAGTTGCATAGCAACCCAAACCCAAACTTATATAAAAAATAGCTCAATGTATTTTAGATACGGCCAATAATAAAAAGAATAAAGAACGAAAAGATAAATTTTTTGAAAATTCAAAGTGTATTGCTTGAAAAATTATTGTGAATGAAAGGAGTAGCGTCTAACTATAACCTTTCCCTATGTTTATTCAACTTCAGGACTGTTTAACCCCGAGGATTATATAATTCCTTTTAACTTAGTGAAGACTTAAAAAAATTATTCTAATGGCCTAGTACTGCAAATAAGAAATGTGAGATCTTCGAGAGTAGTCCTGCAACAACCCTAATATCAGAGCTTCTAGGATTTTTTTAGACAATCACTCGTCTTACTTCTGCTGTTCTGTTTTTCTACATAATTATTTGTTACCTGGCATAGCACTACTATTTAAAGCAGAATTTAATCGATCTCTACTTTACAGCAACAACAATTTTGCGCTACTTACACTCACCTCTCAGAATTAAATCTTTGAAAGTTCATTATTTTCCACTATATTTATAAAATGAGTGTAAAAGAAGTCCATCGCGATTTCTCGAATAAAATGGACCAAAAATGGATCAATTTGGTCTCATCAAAAGCCGAGCGCTAGATTTGTGATGATTATTAGCAACTGCCGTAATTTCCAATTTTTTCTATCTCTTTGGTGAAATCTGATTTGAGTTTTCTAAACAGCATACGCTACGAATGGTAACATAGAGATCTAAACTTACTAGAGGTTTCAAGCAAAGAGAGAAAAGGAAGAGAAGTAGCCGACTGCAACATTGACAAGAGTTGAAAATAAAAATATGGTACAAGTCTAGAAAAATCGCATCTTAATGGCATTCAACTCATATGACCACAATTTTGACGTAATACTGATATTAAGAAAGTTTCTGCGGTTTATTTTATCATCTAATTTACCGACATTATAAGACGTACAACATTTAATCCCAATTCTCCTCACCTGGAAACTAATTTTAAGAAATATCTTTAATAACATGAAAGTGGGCAAGGACAATCTTACAACGTAAAGGACAGAATTAACGATAAAATGCTTACCATCATAAAAACTTTCTTTACTACACTGAAAGAAACAAATCAAACAAAAAAATAATAATAAAAACCAAGGAGAAAGAACTCAAGAACGACTTCAAGTCAAGTTGAAGATCAATGATCAAAATCAATGAAATTAATTTTTGTAGTATAAATTTTATCGTTTGATGATGCAAATTTTGTAATAAAACTTTCTCATTATCAACAATTTCAGCTGATTTTAAACTTAATTAATTTCAAATAACCAGTTTGAATGCTGCATTTTTTCCCGAGGTAATTATAAATTCCAAAGCCAGAACTAAGATGAACGATATAGCCGTAAAGTCAAGTTGCAAAGTATGTATATATTTTTGTTTGGAAATGAAAAGTTCTGTATTTCAGTCTTAATAATAAAACAAAGAAAGTTAGAGTTTTAACTGCATCACAAATTCAATGATAAGTTTGACAACAGATACAAGTAAGCCTAAGCATTTCCATGCCAGATGTAACATTAAAAATTCGAAAGAACTGGAAAACTTAAACCACAATGGGAAGATAAATTTATTAATTATAAAAATGTTTTTGCATTACTCTTTTTAATTAAAATAAAATGGAAACTTCTCTATAATTCTATTTATTATATTGCAAATTCAGTACTGCGATTGAATTACGCTTAACTGTCTGCTAAAAAATGGACCTTGCTAAAGTGATTCTATTGAAAACATCAAGCAAAAACCCTTCGACAAATCGTGCAGATTTGCTCAGACCTTTGCACACTTGAAGTTTTAATAAATCCTTTTGAGAACAACACAAAACTAATCTTAGCGACAGCAAAAATGAAAATAGTTGATGAAGTAAATTTTCTATCTCATCGTTAAAATCTAAACAAACAAAATGACTTTAGAAATACGTATTGGAAAATCCTTGAGAAACAGACAAATAAAAAAAAAAGTAGTAAAGATTTAATGGTTCAGATTGGTAGGTTAAAGAAATGTAGTAGGAACGGAGTGTAAAAAGGAATAATTTTCACGAAAGAATGGCATCACATTCTTTAGTTAATAATTAAGAATTTCTTTCACAAACGGCAAATTTTTTTAGTGGTCTTATAACAACCATTAAAAGCTTTGGTAAGACTTCTAGAATATGTTAAAGCTCTTCAAAAATCCTGTAGTTTCGAAAGAATTTCTGCCTGACTTTTGTTTGAACAAAATTTGATTTATTATTCTATTATTGAGTACATTTGTAGCTGCTGGACTAGATTCCAGTACCTCCTCTACATAAGTTTTAAATGGGAAATATCAAAAAAAGAGAAAGAAAAAAGGAAACGATTTTAATGAGAAATTTTCCAGTATGTTTTTCTTAACTTTTTTTTCTTTCTGAATAATTGTGACATCCAAAAATCTAATGTAAATGCAGACTGATATGTTTCAAATAAAACTTTACTGTCCTTCAGTCGGCCCTGGACACTGTAATGAAAACAACAAAAAAAAAGAAAAGAAAAAACTAGATGCTAAATTTTTTAGAGTGGGAAAAAAAACCTTCAGCAAGAAAATTCGGAAACTGGAATACAGTATATATTATTTCCAGCTTAAGAGATGTAAGGTCAAGGATTCAAATTAGGAAAATAAAGAAACGGCCTGCATATCCTAGAAAAGCACAAAAGTATGCGACGGCCACTTGAAAACCAGACAGGAAATTTATCAAAAATATATGGAATATTCTTACATCTACTTTAAAAGTAGATGTAAGAATAATTCTAGGATAAAGAACGCAATAGAAGAAATTCCTCTAAAAAATTCAGCATTTCTTGATAAAGAACGATACATTATTTTGTTTCAACGTTTTGGAAATTAAACTGCTCGGTTTTAATGGCCATCATTTCTGAGCTTATAGGAAAAATTAATGGACGAAAATCCTGCTCTAAACTCATGTTAAGTTCATTCCTTTCTTTTTTTAAAAAAAAAAAATTCAAGATTAGTCGAAGTTCGTATAAGCACTATAGCAAGACAGTACTAACGAATCAATTCAACTTTGACTAATAACTGTTTCTTTTTCGTTTCTATCCAACCCGATACTATTTCAGGATCAGAAAATTAGAATCAAGAAACTGTATGAAAATGACGCAAAGAAACAACAGGCAATGGAAATATATTCAATAAACGGTGCTTTTCTCGCACAGGACTGGCAGATGAATCCTCAGTGACAAAGGTCACCAACAGGGTAATGTTTCACTCTCCCATTAATAAAACACATATAGATCCATGCATGCACTCAACTCATTTTACAGCGATCGTTGCTCCTAGGTCATGTAATAATTGTTTACCTTTTCCGGACTCCAAATAGCTCTATGGAATGGTTGCAACAAATTCAGAGGTAAAATTTTCAATAGAAAAAAAATGAAAAACCAATGGAAAATGCTACAAACCATCAGATTCAAATTTGAAAACCGTGGGTGGAAACATCTAATTTGCAAGGATCAAAAAAAGTATATATATATATATAAACACGGTATTTGAAACTTGTTCCCGAAAAAAGTTTAAACTTGATAGAGGTTTCTTCAGAAATAATTTTGCTTGGCACAGAAACTAGTAGGTAATTTTGTTTCGTTTCTACTTTAATAATTACTCTAAAATAAATCACAGTATTTCTAAGAGAAAAAAAAAACCATTAAAAATAGGATTCGATGCCACTATTAGCAAGTTATTTTAATTTCCCACTAAAAACAAACTCACCACTTCAATAAATTTAACTAGTGCAATACGGATATAGCTATAATTTATTAGGCTGCTGTAAGCGAGTTAATTCAAGTTGACAAATAATCAACAAAAAAATAATGAAGGCACTGGACGATAGATTCATGTCATTGTGTAGAAAGGAATCTTGTCAGAATCACTTAAGAAAGAGTTCAATAAAAATTAAGTTTTCAACTTTATAATTAGTTTTCATCTTATTTACATTATCTGATACTGAGAAGTAGAAAAGTGAGATTTCTGGAATTTTAATGAAAACAGCTGCACGAAAATCTTTTAAATCACTAGTCCATCATGCGAATACACTGGGATAAAGGACATTAGAGGACAATGGTGAAAACTGCAGAAAACGAAAGAATGTGTACTACACTAACCTTGACCCATCAGTGCCAAACTCTGTAACTGCATGCTCGTACAACAGCTTGTAATGGCAACTGGTAAGACAAGGTTCGTCTGAAGTTCTTCCCTGTAAATCAAAAGAATTGATAAAAATAAATTCGTATGCTTTCAAGTTTTTCGTCGTTTTAAAATTTCATATCTTAAACTATTTAATGACATCTAACAAGACACACGCTTTCCGGTTAATGCCCAACGAATTTATAAGAAACGTTACATGGGAATGTTAAAATCACAAAAAATCTTGCCACACTATTTCTCTTCCAATGAAAACTTTTCAAGCGTACTTGAAATATCGTATATTTCTAATTTCAGAAAGAATATTCTTCGGGCAAATACTTATATTTTATTTCTGTTTTATCACAGTCAGAGCTAACTATAATTTTGCGATAACGACTTTTGATGATCACGTACATTAAACTGAACTGAATCACGGGAAGTCAGGGAATGATTTATCATTTCCAATACGTTGGACAGCAAAGGCGTTAAAAGAGAATTTCGCTACTATTGTACAATGTTCCTTGAAATCTGCGACTATAAAACTCATTTACTACTCCTAATCTCCAGCCAATTAAATCATTATTTGCAAGAATAAACATTAAATACGCATCTGGAATTACCAAAATTCTTACAAAAACCCTTCAACTGAAATGTTTAAAAATTTAAACTTACCCGTTCAAACAATAATGTTCAATCAGTAAGGGAAGCGACTTGAAGTAGTAAGGTGACGATTCTACACGTACACTTTTATCTGGACCTGCTGATTCAATTAAGTAATGATCAATATCGGAACTCAAGCCAGGAGGTGAACGAATACTTAACGCCATGGCATTAGGTTTTGATGATGATCGTACGATAAAAGCCTAAAAAATTTTTGCGGAATAATTTGCCACATGTTGCAGATTATTTGAGTGTATGATTTAGGGGATAATAATTATCATCGCTGTAGGTATAGAAATTCTAAGTTAACCTTCAGACTTCTAAACCAAATATAATGAAATGAAGCGTGGGAATCAGACATTCTATAATCTCGATCAAATTGTCAGAACGCACTACATGATTCGTTTATGAACAACGATTTTCTTGTTTGAATTTAGAAAATGGCTGGGAACTGCATCTACCCCTTCGTTCATCGGGCGAAGCAAGTGGGTAGCAGCTGAACGTCCAATATGCTGCAAATACCAGATAGGATGAGTGCGAATAATTTGCTCCAATAGCGTGATTCCTTTTTCACATCCACTTTTTGTGTCATCTTGATTTTTCCCCTCGTGATTTTGTGACTATAAATGTACTACATTGTATTTTAAGAATCAAAGAGCATATCAAAATAAAGATTATCTTAAATTAGAATCAGGGACTAGTAACTTTGTTCGGAAGCAAAAATTATCAAAGTTTTCAATTCTCATTTAAAACGTACACGTATATATTGCTGTAGATTTCTTCATATGGTTGATCCTAATTTAAAATTATAAAATCAATGAGTAGAAGGATATTTTATTTAAACTTCTGAAGAAATCAACCAACTTACGGCTTCAACAAATTTGCTTTTTCGTTTATCTTTTGAGGGGGTTGCACGTCTATCACACTGTACTGCCGTAGATTTCTTCATACGACAGATGCCTACTTTAAAATTTGGCGGTGGTTTTGGATGCTGAAGTAATTAAAATTAAAAGATAAATCAGTTTAATTTCCTTGATACAAATTTAAGTAAGAATAATACGTAATCCCAATTATGAAATTGGAGCAGAGACTGGGAATTCCTCATTATTTGTTGATTATAAAAATAATTCTAATTATGAAAACAACATAAAAGACCAAATATGTTTTCTAAAGTAAATTCTTAAGAGCAAAATGCCCAAACGAAATTCTCCAAATTTTAAAACCAATTCTTTCAGGGAGACAATACCAAACCAGTTAAAAAGATATTTATGGAGAAGGTAAAAAAAAAGATTTATGGAAAGAGTTCTTCCAATCGACAATCATTCCGACCTGCTGATGACTAATTCCGAGCTGTGGGTTGTTCACACATATCAATCTAGCTCTCAGAAACAGGAAATAGATCCCACCATACATGGATATTTGAGGATTTAAATAAAATGGAAACTAGTAGTTAACGAGGCTCTAATTTCAGGGATAGTTCCCCACCCATTTCCTTCCGATCACTATTAAACCATAACAAATAGTAATAATTTGAAAATCCTCCATTCAATACCGGAAGCAATGAAAAATAATCCTACCACATCCTTAGCTGTTGAAGCCAGTATTTCGGCAATTGGACTGCTTGTACACTCCTCTGGAACACACTTCTTCATCAGTGTTGTTGGTGCTGTCTGATCAGGCAACTACAAAAAAATCATCATTGAGATTTAGCTTTTCTTTTTTCTTCCATAACTAATTATTATTACTTGTTTTCGATCATAATATATCCTATGTATATCGAAAGTAAATAACTATGGCTTATGATGATACAAATAAGAAAAGGTAAGAGGCGAGCAGCAATTATTACTTTGTTCAGTGTGTTATTTTGTAAAATCCAACGCAACTAAAATTAAAGCTACATATTTGAAATTTTTACCTTCAAAATTTATTAAACTCAATAAATTTTTAAGAGCTTTCAAAGCATGTATTAATTTTATAGATTAATATTCGATAGCATAACCTTATCTGAGCAGAGATGAATGATGCCATCATCGATGATGAAAGCTTCACGTTTCTTATTCATATTCATATCGGCAGTTGTTGTTTCTCTGTCGCCTTTGCTGTTTTTAATGTTTCCTTCTATTCTAACTAATGAATCATCTTCCACATCATCTGTAAAAAAAAAA